>JABUQX010025797.1:0-35688 GCA_015478945.1 Trachelipus rathkii
TATTAATCAGCAACTCTAATACCCAAGGCACAGAATCAACAACCCCAACTTCAAACCCTAGACAGCCAAGCTCATTAAATGCAAGAGACTACCCTCCCAAAACTCAACCCTTACACCGCCCACATTCACAAAAACAAACCTACACCCAATCTCCACCTCAAACACTACACTACCAATAGATGGGTTTCGATGAATACTTATACACTAACAATCTCGCCTAGACAATAAAAAAGCCTGTAAGTCATCAAAATGTAACAACTCTCAAACAACCCCCAATCTCCAATCCCCATCTTTACCCAACAATTCCCTCCCTTCCCCAAACAACAATCAGACAGATCTTGCTAAATTATGCAACAAATCTTCCTTCAAAACCACCACCCACCCATAAGCAGGGAAAATAAAAAACTACAGAAAACTCCAATTAACCAACCTACCTACCTCCATGTCACAACCAAAACATATTAGAAGCCATTTAAAACTCAAAAAAATTTCCATCGCACAGGTCCAGACTCAGTACCACCTACATGAAAACACCTTTGAGAAAAAGGCAATTCTGCCTAAGTCAACCAAATCTTTAACAATCATGGCAGCTTAAACTACATACCCCCCAATCTGGGGAAACAGGCATTCATAATCCAAACTCAAAACCAAAAAGACGCCCAACTCCCCCTCCTCCTACGCCCAATTTTCTCTGTGCTTTGCTCAATTTATTTATCTCTATACTAAACAAAATTTCCCACTCCATTACTCTCCCAGATTTCCAAACGATTACAAAAGCAACCACGTACAACTACAGCCTCACCTCCCCTCACACACTCATTAATGGCTTCAACCGAATCCCCTTCCCACATAGATCTATACTCACGCAATAGACATAAATAACAGCCTTCGATACCGTCCCCACACACATTCCTTATTCCAAAAATCCTCCACTCCCCCTAGAAAATAGTGACAAAAAATGCGCTCCAATATTCCTCACCAACCGCTTTTGCCAAGGTTCTTATTACAAAATACACGTTCCATTTTCATATCAAATTTACAAAAGGCGTCACCACAGTGCGCCATTCTCTTCCCATTCCTCTTCAATCTTTTTATCACAGCAATCTACCATACCCCAACCCACCAATCCACCAAACTTATTACTACGAGTCAACATCCAGTCTTATTTCCCAAACACCGCATGTAAACATAGGCCACACAACATACCCAGAATATTTACGTTTATTAGAAAATTATTGGTTAAGCTCCAACAGAATGATACATCCCCCCTTAAATCACTCTAATCACCCTTCTTGAACCACTTGACCGTCACCAAATCCTCCCTATCTTAATCACCCATGAAACAACAACCACTTCATTAACAAACCCCAAATAACTAGGACTACCTATGATACTCACATGACGTTCTCCCCCCACATCGACCAAAATCACTTCCTCAACCCGACGAAAACTTAACACCCTCCGAACCCTCTCTCTCAGCACAACCTTCAGTGACAGGAAACAACACATCACCACTACCTATAACACTTCTCAAAACAAATCTAACATGCCTCACGCATGGTTCCCAGCACTCTCAAAACCGAACACCAATAATTACAAATTTCTTCAAAATAAATCTCCCTTCTCACAGGTTTCCACAAAAGCACCCCCAATCTAACATTTACACATGAAACTTCCATCCTCCCCACACCTGGAGATGGTGGGACTCAATTCTATCAGAAAACAGGCAATCCATCCCACCTTGTCACCAAATTCTCTCCTCCAACCCCCGAAAAGACTAAAATCCCACCTTCTTCACCAGCTCAATTCTTTTACAACACATACACTAATTCCTCTCCACCCCCAAAGGTCCATTGGATACAATCCATACACACTTAACCAACCACTTACCTACAAACCGCCCAAAAAACAATTTGCTAAACACCCCCGCCAAAACTCTCCCTAGAGAAGAAACGCTGTCAGAAGAGGCCAATCGAACCTCGCCCGAGCAATCAGTTCACCACCCTGGTCGGCAATTAAATATAGAATTTAAAATACGACACGTCACCCCTCACTGCACCAGATGCATTCCCAAGACGCAATAAAGTACTCCTTCTGGGGGCCCTGCTCTCGGACCCCCCCGCAGGAATACTCTATAGCTTCTCATTCTTATACTGTGAATCCCAGACGCGCAGCCTCATCCTGAAGCAGTTGTGGCCTCCAATTAAGATGGCCAGGGCAAGTAAGACGTAGAAGTAAAGTAAGTAATAAGAAGTATAATATAGATAATTATATATATACTATAATATATATATAATATATATTAATATATAATATTATATATATATTATATATTATAATATAATATAATATAATTAAGATATAATATATAGATATAATATTATATATATATATATATTATATATATAAATAATTATATAATTTATATATATATAATTATATATATATATTATATATAATATATATATATATAAGACTATATACTATATAATATATAATATAATGAGCTTTATTAAATCCCGGAGCAAAAAAATTAAGCTTCGTAAATTGGTTTAACCTGGAAAATGCATTTAAATTTCTAACATTACGAAACAAAAAAAGGAGTAAAACACCTCGTGAAATATCAAATTAATTTAATCGTGAATAACAAAAACTTTCAATCGGCAGTGGAGATAAATTTTTTGTGCTCACCGTAGTAGTTATGGAAAATGAGAAGTTATAGCAATATCTTTTAGTTTAAATTTACACCTTTGAATTCATTTTTAGAATTTCATGAATAATAATAAAATTGATTTTTTTTTTTTTGATCCGGGTTCGACACTGGCTCCACAACTCGGGTTTATTATCATCCCCGCTCCCCTGCGAGTTGCCCCTCTCGCTACGCGAGAGATGCCGGTGGATTTTTTTTAAAAATTAAAATAAATAACCCACTTTTCCAATAGGAAGAAGGCAATCTTAGCGTAGGTAAAAAATTCTGAGATAGGATTACCAACCATTCTGATACTAATTTTTTATTGCCCCCTGGCTAATAAAAACAACATTTCGAATATATATATACATATATATATTATATATATATAGATATATATATATATATATATATAATATAGATATATATATATATATATATATATATATATATTATAATTAATTAAAATATATTATATATATTATAATATAGTATACCAGTAGGAGGCCTTATTGAGAAATTTGAAGGATCTCAATTAGAAGATATAAATTACTGAATAGCATTACCAACCGTTCTGAATAATAATTTTTTTATTGCTCCGTGGTTTTATAGTTAGACCATATATATATATATATTTATATTATTTATTATATATAATATATATATATATATAATATTATATATTAAATATATATATATATAAATATATTATATAATATATAATGATAGTTATATATACCAGTAGGAGGGCCTTATTGATGAAATTATTAAATTTACATTTGAAAAAAGCAAAAATTATTAGTTATGTTAGATTTCAAAGTTTTGGATAATTTGATTTTTTTTTAATTACAATCAATCTTCAGTATAATATTTTGTATTGTGTCAATGTTGTAATCGCCTTTTTGTTTATTAAAATTATTTGAATTAATGATACAAAAGGATTCAGTGTGTTTACGTTTTTGTAAATTATGCT
The DNA here is from genome assembly GCA_015478945.1 of Trachelipus rathkii. Classification (NCBI taxonomy): domain Eukaryota; kingdom Metazoa; phylum Arthropoda; class Malacostraca; order Isopoda; family Trachelipodidae; genus Trachelipus; species Trachelipus rathkii. The sequence continues at coordinate 3,663 of JABUQX010025797.1, forward strand.
ACATTAAGAATGGTGTACATTTGGTATGTTAAATGGAAATGATTATATGTAGACGATGGTGTGTTAACAGTTAACCAAAGACCCCAATCTTACATGTACATGTAAGATTGGTGTCATTTGGTTAATGTTAATGGAATGATTATATGTAGAGCGATGGTGTGTTAACATTAACCAAATGACACCAATCTTACATGTAATGTAAGATTTTCATTTGGTTAATGTCACTGAATCCTTTTGTATCATTAATTCAATAATATTAATAAACAAAAAGGCGATATAACAACAATTGACACAATACAAAATAATATTCTGAGGACCAAAAAATTTTTAGAAAAAAATCAAATATTCCAAACTTTAAATTCTTACAAACTTAATAATTTTTGCTTTTTTCAAAACTAAATTCATCATGTTATTTCTTCAACATTGATTTTTACTTTTGATTCCTTCAAATATTCATCATTAGTACGTCATAGGAAAAATTTTGCACTAGGCGATGTATTGCTTTAACTCCATTATATATATAATATATAATAGAATTAATAATATTATATATATATAATATTATTATATAATATATAATATATATATATATATATATATATATCATATATATTATATATATATATATATATAATATTATTATATATTATATAATATATAGTATATAGATAATATATATATATATATATTATAGATATTATTATAAATATATATATATCGTCTGGTAATTCTCTTTTCCCCAAGATTGGGGTAAAGGCTGCTTGAATTGCACTGAAACGAAAAGTAGATAGAAAGAAATATGACACAAGCGAAAAGAAAGCCCAGCCTCCCAGCCCAGCTTTACCGCCCCCCTTTATACCTATTAGTGAGAACTCGTTGCAGTCAGAAAATCCACCCTAAGCACACGGAAACCGCGACGGACCCCTCAGTATGGCATATCTTAGCTGAAGTTCATCCCTTTGGCCTAGGTGGGCCACAACATTACCCCTCACAAAAACACGTTTTTCACTCCTGTTTTGCACCTTTCACCTCGTCTCTGCACAAACTACATTTCTCTCCTCCAGGCATTCCTTGTACTGACTTCATCCACTTTTCCTTCTGTCTTCCAGCCGGTGATTGACCCAACCACGCTTCAACCACTATACATCCACTTAACCAACCGACTATCATTCATCCTTTCCACATGGCCAAACCATTCTTCAATGTACTTTCGGGATGAATTAATCACATTTATATGGCAATTTCGGACCGTAGAAGTTGTCACTAACGTGCCTTTGAAAGAAACATTGGACATCATTCTTAACTCATTATTTTCCAACACATCCACTGTTAACGGTCTGGATAGATCAAGTTTTGAGGAGTTATTATACATAGCTACAAAAGATATAATATTTTTATTTAAATGGAAATTTTATAAAGAAAGTTGATGATGATTCCTATGGGTGTCCTTTCGGCCTACCGAACAGTAACATTTCATGTTGCTATGTTTGAACTCTAATTTGGCTTAAATGAATGCCGGAGGAATTATAAACCGTTGTCCATAGAAGGTATGATAGATGCAACTCCTTTTTTACTTTTTAAATCCAGACACGAAATTGATTTGTTTTTACATTATATTTATTCCAAACACCAAAATATTAATTTCACAGTGGATATTGAGAGGAGGATCTTGCATTCTTTTGATATTAACATAATCATAAGAAATAACAACAAATTTCCACAAGCGTTTTAATAGGAAACCAACATCTCACAGGATTAACACACTAAATTCAATTCAAATTTATCCCGCATTTTATAAAATTAACTTTACTTAAAATGCTTTTTGATAGAGCATACAAGATCCCATCTACATATATTAATCTTTCGAATGAATTGGACTTTCCAAAGACGCTATTTCTAAAGAATGATTCCAGGTTTTATCATTGACAACATACTTAGGAAACAACTTTCTTTAAAATTTCAGCGGATATTGGAATTTTCCATGCATTTAAGGAAATTCGTATATGAAATACCTTTATGGGGAGTCGTGAGTTGTGAATTGAACGACAGAATTAAAGAAAAAAAAAAAAAAAAACTTATTAAAATCAAATACCCCATTCAAACTTCGATTAGCTTTTCAAATGAAATAAAATTGGAAATAATTGCAAAGTTAAAGATTAAACTGTCCTTACCTTATATGTTCACTCAGTGTGTACAAATTACTAAGTTGCGTGACTGTGATGCCACCTTACATAGAAAGACTACTCATGTCTTTCTATTCGCAATTGATGAAAATAAAGGTTATCTCTATAGAACTTGGAACTTTGCACCATCCCCCTATTCGCGATCATTCACATTCTCATTCAGGAAATATCAATCCTATAAGGATTAAATTTCAATAATTTGTAGACTTTGAAAACAACACGACCTCCATTCTATTCCTAATATTTGCACCACGCTCCAAGCTGATTGAGACACTTTACCAAACTGAAAATATCTTTTACACTCTCTTTTTCTCTTCTCTCTATTTTCAACACATCCAACACACTATTAAATCTTTCCACTCTTTTATAAAATTTATACCTGTTATCTAAAGCGGCTAATATGACTTTAACTCCCCCTTCTTTTGAAAGTTCCCCCATACTTATATGTTTCGTTATATCCTCTGCCTCCCCCTTTAAATTAAATCTTATAATGAGTCCCTTTTGCCTAACTTTCTCATTCAACTCTACCCAATCACTCACTTTCCTTCTCCACTTTTCACAGTCTCTTTCTAGACCTGTAAATACAGGACATTTCCCTATCATTCTACATTCACTCTCTCTCTTTTGATCTTCATCCTCTGAACCTCCCATTTTAGTGATCTAACCCGTTAAACTGAACTGGTAAACCTAGCAGAGTAGCGCACTGTAAGAATAAAGTCTTAGTTAATTTAAAAGAAACAAAATAATAAGTAAATTACCTGTCAGTTTAGCAGATCAGATGACGAACTGATAACAAGAAATATGTTAGTTGTTATTATTTGGTCGCGTAAAATGCGTCACGTCAATAAAGTCCATTATATATTTATAAGTCACGTCTATATTGTTATCAGATGATCCGATGATGAATGAGATACGAGAATGAATGACTGATGATGGCGACAGCTTCTCTGTTATGTTTACCAATCCCTCTAATATTATAGTATATAAAGATCCCACAAATTTATGTTTGCTTCCACAATATTCTAAATCTTATTATAAGTTTAAATTATTAATTAAATTAAGCATATATCCAAAGTCTTAGTTAATTCTGCAACAAAGAAAAAAAACATCAGCAGACGCCGATGATGATACTCTATCATCACCGTCTGCTATCTCATCTGCACACTACTCTCTTGCCTCCCCTTTCATCCCCCTAAACTTCTTCCATTAAATACTCATATAAACCTCTTTGGTATTCCCATTCTTTGTAAAACCATCCGCTATTCTGTTCTTTCCCTATGTATCCAACCAATATCACGTAATTATTCCAATCTTAACATTTCTTTATGACAGCCAAATCTAATCTTCATCTTCTGCTTTGTACATTTGTTTGAGATCTTACCGCACTTTCTAATTATAAAACCTTCTGCCAATTTTTATTCCCCCCCCAAAAAAATCAAATTTCCCAATTATTAAATTTTTTTTCTTTTCACCTAGTAATTCTCAGAATGATGTAACATATATTTCCCATTTCTAGTTTTATTCAAATTTGTCTGTATGATAGTGCCAGAGAGAGATGTGACGATCCTGTTCGCTACCTTTCACTTTCCATTAAGGGTATTTTGTGTTTGTAAATTATCTTCTAAAATTACGCTATATATCTTATTTGAGATTCCCCTGTCCCCAGACCATTAAATGATTGTTACTCCACTTATTACTTTAACATTCCTTGTTATTTTACCTAACTGAAGATGTCTTTCCACACTCTAGTTTTTTCCATTACTTTTATTAATTTTCTCATATCACTAGTATTTCCATTTTTCATTTTTTTTCCTAAAACACTAACTTGGAAATTTCCATCTGGTCTGGTTTGTTGCCATAACCAATTTAACTGTCCCACCCCTGATCTATATTCTGTTTTTTCGTTTTCGTTTAGCTTTCTCTCTCCAGTATATAATTTTTTGCTTATTATAATTGTTTTGCTCCAGTATCATATTTTCCTTTTTATCATGAATTTGTACACCTATATATTTAAATTCTTTTACTTCTTGACTTCCTACTTGTAATCGCTCTTTTAGCTTCTTAATTATATTTCTTTCGAAATTTAATTCACCTCCATAACGCAAATCGTCTACGTGACATACCATGATGCCTACCAAGTTGTTTCCTTTTTTCCATGTGAATATTGATGGTTCAAGTTTACAACACATCCCTCCTATATTTTCTAATATTTCTTTCAAGCTGTAATACCAGACTCTCGCTGCGTCTTTCAAACCGTATACGGCTTTCTTTAACTTCCATAATTTCTGTGTATCTGCCTCTTTTGGTGGTTTTACAAACACCTCTCTTTCTAATTTATTTCCCTGCAAATATGCGGTCTTTATATCTAGTGATTTGCATTCCCAATCCTCTCTTTTAATTATTCCTAAGGTTATCTTTAACGCTTCAGAAGCACATGTTGGTGCTTCATTACCATCATCATTTCCTTTTTCTTCAAATCCCCTGACTACTAGTCTGGCTTTACAAACCTTTACACCATTTTTCTCTTTTTCTGTAATAACCCACCTAGTGTTTAAACCCTTCTTACCTTTTTCTTCAACTTCCTCCATTACTTCATTTTCTCTCCAACTCTTTATTTCTCTTTCGCACTAAGGACATCTACATCTCTCACATTTACCAATAAAATCTCCTCCTCCTCTAGTATTGGTTCGTGTTTCTCATATTCTCTAAGATTGATCCAATTAATTGTGCCATCATTTAGATCTTTAATATTATAACTTTGGTTCCACTTTTTACTCCCTACTTTCCCAGCTCTGCTCATAATTTGCACTCTCTTTTCCTGTTTTGTTTCCTTATCAATCATTTTCCATCTCTCTCCACTCTTCAATCTACTTAAATCCTTAGTTTCTCTCATTTGTTCTTCTTCCTGTTCCACATCTAATTCTTCCTCTCTCCTTATTTCACACCTAACGCTGTCCGAATCATCAGAGTCTACATCATATTCATTTATTTTTCTGTTCTTCTTTATCTATTTCTTCTTCCTGTTCTTCTTCTTCTTCTTCCGGTTCTTCTGAGTTGTTTTCTAATACGCCATTCCTTTTTATTACTCTAGTTGCATGTACTCTTTGTGTATATCTTATAGAGCCTCCTTGTTTTACTATTATTGTTTTCCCCATCAATGCCTATAATTTTTCCTGGTCCCTTCCATCTTTTATCGTTATCTTTTTTATATTATACCCATTCTCCTACTTGTAGATCTTCTATTTTACTCTCTCTAATATTGTTATTTAACGCTCTTTGTAGTTTTCTTTCTGCTTGTAGACTCATTACTTCATTCCAGGCTTTTCTTCTGTATTTATTGTTTTCGGTTATTACTTGTTCTTCCCATCCTTCTTCATCATCTACATTCTCAACAGCTATTTTATGCATACCAAACACCATATTTTTTGCAGTATATCCTCCTTTATTTGGAATGTTGTTCCTTCCATATACTGACCATCTTAAACAAAGATTGTTATTCTTATAACCATCCTCATGTAGCTTTCTTATGTTTTCTTTTATGAGACCCACCATCTTTTCACATTTTCCGTTACTCCACGGGCTTTCTGCAGCGGTTGCCAACAGGTTGATGTTAAACGTCTCACACATTTCCTCCATTGTTTCATTTTGAAATTCTCTTCCATTATCTGATAGTATTTTATCTGGTGCTCCAAATACGCTTGTCCACCTATCTATAATCTTTCGTACTATTTCTGATGGTTTCTTTCCCTCTTTCCAGATAGCCTGCGTGTATCCTGTTGTTAATTCGTCTACCATAACCAAAAATCGTTTTCCTTCTATTTCACCCATATCAACTGATAGCAGCTCATTAAAGTGTGTTGCTCGTTCTAACCCAACTATTGGTCTACTTGGTGTACGTTTATACACTTTACAGGTTTCACAATTCTCTACTATTTTATCTATTATATGTTTTAATATCATTTTGTCTCTCTCATATATATCATCACCTCTATATGCTTTTTCTAACTTTGTTATTAAATTTTCTTTACTGCAGTGGCTAAATTGCTTATGTAACTTAATCATTTTTTCTTCCCTTTGTTTTTCTGTTTGTCCTATCCACCATTTGTTCTCATTATACCACATACTATGTCTTCTTTTTACTAAAGGTATTCGTATATGACCTACTGTATCCAATCTTCCTTGTATTATTAACCCTAAATTTTTTAAATCTACTGTGTTATCTCTTATATTAATTATAGATCCTAAATTTTGCAATGTTTGTCTTTCTATAAGCCAAGGAATTTCCTTGTCTTTTATGTCATTTATGTAATCTGTTTTTAAATACACGTTCTGTCCCATTATGTGTATAGGTATTAACAAACGTTTTTGTCCCTTATAGTCTGATCCCCCGAAGCTATATGTTTTCTCTATTTTCTCCTCACTCCCTTTTAATTTTATAATTTCTTCTGTGCTTAAATTATGTAATATTTCCTCACGTCATTCTTTCCCAATCACAGAACTATTACTCCCGGTATCTACAATCGCTTCTATCATTCTTTCTCTTTCCTCTTCATTTATATGTTCATATTCTCTCCTTTCACTTAGAAACACTATATTCTTATTCTCTTATTCCAAGTTTATTCATCTCTCTCTCTCTTTCATATTCTACCAACAATTATCTACCTCATATCCCCATTTACGACAGTTCTGACATTTTTTTTATATTCTCCTCTGTTGTCTAACATTCTTTTGACACATGTCCTTTTCTCCCGCACTTTAAACATACTGTTGGCTCAACACAATCTTTTGCCACGTGTCCATCTTTAGTACATTTGAAACATCTTATTCCTCCTTTTTTCAAACATTGCCAACCCATGTGTCCTTTTCCTCCACATTTGTAACAGATGTGTTTCTTCTTTTATACCTTCTCTATTTTCCTTCTTATATACAGCTCCAATGCTTTCACTCATAGCTTTTCTATTCTTCTCCCACCACATTGTTCTCTTCCACTCTCTCGATCAGTTCTATCTTTCTTCACCTTTCTTTCTTCTCTGTCTTCAAATATTCGTAACATTTGTTTTTGTATAATTTTACAATTCACTTTTACAATTCACTTTCACCACACCCACCTATAATAATTTTCTCTTCCCACTGTTTTAGATTCGCAGAATATAACAAATGTGCTCCTTTTACGTCCTTTCCCCATTCACTCATACCAAAACATGTTGCTTCACTCATTACTTTAGCATACCTTATCACATAATCTTTTACACTCTCTTTTTCTCTTCTCTCTATTTTCAACACATCCAACACACTATTAAATCTTTCCACTCTTTTATAAAATTTATACCTGTTATCTAAAGCGGCTAATATGACTTTAACTCCCCCTTCTTTTGAAAGTTCCCCCATACTTATATGTTTCGTTATATCCTCTGCCTCCCCCTTTAAATTAAATCTTATAATGAGTCCCTTTTGCCTAACTTTCTCATTCAACTCTACCCAATCACTCACTTTCCTTCTCCACTTTTCACAGTCTCTTTCTAGACCTGTAAATACAGGACATTTCCCTATCATTCTACATTCTCTCTCTCTCTCTCTCTCTTCATCCTCTGAACCTCCCATTTTAGTAATCTTACCCGTTAAATTGAACTGGTAAATGTAGCAGAGTTGCGCACTGTTTGAATAAAGTCTTAGTTAATCTAAAAGAAACAAAATAATATATTACCTGTCAGTTTAGCAGATCAGATTATGAATTGATAACAAGAAATGTTAGTTGTTATTATTTATGCGTAATATGCGTCACGTCAATAAAGTCTATTATATATTTATAAGTCACGTCTATATTGTTATCAGATGATCCGATGATGAATGAGATACGAGAATGAATGACTGATGATGGCGACACCTTCTCTGTTATTTTTCCCAATTGATAATTCCTCTAATATTATAGTAGATCCACACCAAATTTATTTTACTCACAATATTCTAATCTTATTATAGGTTTAAATAAGGGGTGTACCTGAACGGAAATTTTAAGTTCGCGTCTGGCAACAAAGAAAAAAAAACCAGCCACCATTTGTTAACTATCATCATCACCGTCTTGCTAGTCATATATATATAAATAATATATATATTATATTATAATATAATATATTTATATATATATATATAATATATATAATAGTATATAATATATAATAATAATATATATATATTCAGAGTGAGATAAGCGCAAATATCATATCAATATATATGATTAACGCCTCGTGGCGCAGAAGGTTTTAAGTCACCGCCTCTCATACGATGAGGAACGCGGTTCAAATCCTCCGCCGTAGCCGTTAAGGTGTTAGTCACTCGGAGGTCAAGAATAAAACTTGACTTCGTAACACGTTGTGGCGCTGTTTGGAATGCCGGCCTTAAAAGTTCGCATTTCCTGTAGTCCCCCCCGTGTTACCCCCTGCATAGGAATAAAGCACGTTAAAAGGTATATATCTATATAATATATATTAATATATCTATATATATATAATATATATATATATAATATATATAAATTATATATATAATAATATATATGTATATTAATATATATATATATATATATACATAGTAAATATAAAAATATATATAGAAATAATATATAATATTATATATATATAGATTAATATATATTATATATATATTATATATATATATATATATAATATATATTATAGTATATATATATATAATATATATATATTATATATATATTAAATATATATATATATACTATAGTATATAGTACATGCAATATACGCAAATTAATAATAATAATAATAATAATTTAATAATATAATAACAATAAATAATAATATAATAATAATAATAATAATCAATAAGTAATAATAATAATAATAATGTGATAATGTAATAATGGTTAATATTATTAATCTGATATATTATTAATATTATAGAAGTGAAGTGAAGTGAAAAATTGTTGTACATATATAGTGGATATAATAATAATATAATAATAATAATAATAATAATAATAATAATATAATATATAATAAACAATAACAAAATAATAATAATAATAATAATAATTAATTAATAATAATAACTAATAAATATATAATACATTGAGTGATAGTAATCATAGTTAATCACTTAATAATAAGTGATGATAATAATAATAAAAAATGATAATGGTGATAATGATAGTAATGGATTGTGATGGGTGATAGATATATGAAATAATCAGTATTAATAGTGTATGTTATATTTTTATATTTTGTTTGTGTGTGTGTGTGGATATGTATTATGTATAATAATAATAATATAGAATTTTTTTTTAAACAATTTTATTTATTTATATAAAAGCGCCCGATAGGTCTCAGTGTTAGAGCACTCGCAAAACCAAAGATGAGAGGTTCCAGTTCGCAACTGTTGATGGGGAATGTGAGCATAATTCTCCCCTTGGGCTTGGCTTCGTCATGCTCGGAAGTTAAACGAGTACACCCCCTCCTTAGATTAGGCTCAGCCTTGTTTTGTTTATCGTTTTTAAAAAAAAAAAAAAAAGTTTGAAAGGCAAAGTTCAATTTCGCTTTAGGTAAACAAATGTGCCTTTTAGCGTTTGCGTGAAATTCTAAAATGTGCGCTTTTGCATTGCGCTCACAACTTTTAAAGCGCAAAAGCGCAAATTTGCGCTCTATCTAAATATTTTGCGTTTGCGCTCTATATCTTTTGTGAGATTTGCGCTTATATATATAATATATATATATATATATATAATATATATATATAGTATATATAATATATATAACTATATATATTATATATATTATATATATATATATATATATATATTATATTATATTATATAATATATATATATATATATATATATAATATATATATATATATATATATTATATTATATATATATATATATATTTAATATAGTATATATATAGTGATGCAGCAGATGTCATTTTTTTTCGGCAATCTGCAGATTGGATTTTGATTATAATTATTTGCGAATGCGGATGTTATATATTATAATATTATAATATATAGTATATAATAATATATATATATATATATATATATATTATTATATATTATATATATATATATATATATATATATATATATATATATAATATATATATATAATCCTAATTATTTCGGTTTTAGCCAAAATCTATTTAATATAACTTTTATCAGGGCGTACGGAGATTGGACCCAACTCAAATGCCACCCCCACCAACCTTCTTCCCAAACCTCCGCCTTAATGAAAAAGATAACAATGGATTATAACTTTTTGCTCAAGTATTGAAATTCTAATATAGAAAGGTTGTACTTGAGAAACATCAATTTTCAACCTTTTTCTGCTGAGAGTCTGTTTCTCTTTTATTGTGATTAGCCCAGCATTGCTAAACATACTCTCTCCCTTGGAACACAGTTGGAAGACAGGCCAAGTATTCCTTGCAAGTTTACTCAAGACGTGGGTAAACATTTTGCTTAATTTTCGCAACTAGATATGATCATCATTTGATATCTAGTCGTTTTCTTGTATAGTTTTCAATCATTTACATTACATCTTTTGTTGTGTGTTTCTTCATCATCCACTACTGGACTGTAGAAATTCTTTCCGTGTGAATCATCTGTTATTGATTTGATTGTAGAAGGTTTGTTCTGTAGATTTCGTTTTTTCCTTTTTAATGGTGGGCGAATTATAAACTGGTTCGATTGAAGTTTTTCAACTGCAACACAAAGGACGATTTAACTTGTCTAATATGTGTTACAAAAAACTTGCCTTGTGCAATGTTGATGAGGTCATCAATTTCCCTGCGAATTTAGTTGTTTTAGCCTTCTCTTTAGTTTTTCTTACATCTTCATTCTTTTAAACCATCATCATTTTCATTTGAAGATGGTACAAAATGCTTCCTTAGCGTTGGGATAAATATTATATTACATCGGAGACAGAACTGTAGAGGGCACTGATTTTTTTAGTAATTTCTTCAAATGGTTCAATGCTTAATGTATTGTCTTGATATATGCTTCATTTTCCACACATTAGTAAGAATGTTCTGTTGAGCACACCATTCTTTTCCATTCATAATGAACTGTCTCTCATTTAAAGTGTGCGTTTTCAATTCATCTTAAGTATTTTTATTATAAAATTCTTTATCAATCATCGACAATTTAAATATCCGTGCAACATCGCAGCAAAGCTCGAATGCAGATGCGATCTTTTAAATAACTTGCGGATGCGAGCAGATGTTACCCGCATCACTAACTATATAATAATATAATATTATATATATTTATATAATATAATATATAATATAATATAAGTATATATAATATATATATATATATATAATTATATATATATATATCGATATTATTGAAATTACCTCCCTATTTCCTATATGTCATGTTACATCTTTTCGTCATATTCTTACACATCATCCTCCAGGCCACATATTACTGACCACCATTTATCCACATATCATAAACACATACTTAACGTTACACACCCCTCTTTTTGACAACACCTTACAGACAATACCTTATACTCATATCCTTATGTGTGGGGGAGAAGGAATTGCCCACACATGTATTGTCTGCGTTGTCGTAGAAGGCGACTAAGGAACGGTTGTATTGGGTGGCTTCCCATACCACCTATCTTGCCTAGAATGCTGATGCATCGCCCGGAGTATGGTCGTGATCGTCGTAAACGGCCTTCTAATATTCGGCGAAATTGTAGGAATCGTATGGTAACATGGAATGTCAGAGGAATAACTGTGGGTAGAAGAGGAGAGAGGTGAGGATGTAATTTAGAAAGGGCAAATTGATTTGCTCTCTGTAACTGAAAACAAAGATGAAATAAATGGTGAAATTGAGTGCTGTGGATGTGAAATTGGTTGCTGGTGTGAAAGAATGAGAGGGGGAGAAGAAGAAGTTGCTCTGATGAATGAGTGACTTGTGGTACAGAGTAGGTATACTTTGTGTGTTTGAGTCCTAGAATTCTAATTGTTAAATTTAAGTTGAAAAAGCAAGTATAGTGTGGTTGGGAAGTATGATCCATCTGAGGGAAACTTGAAGAGAGTACGATTTTTGGAATAATCTAAAATATGTTTTGGATTGGGTGAGCGTAGGAGTTTCAGATTGATAGTGTTGGGGACCGGAATGGTTGTATAAGGGATGATGTAACAGGTGGTTTTGGGTGTCGGGGAGAAAATGAGAATGTAGCGAGTGTTGATTTCTGTGAGGAGAGAGGGTATGTGTGTAAGTAATACTTTACTTTAAACACAGGTGTGCGGCGATAAGTAAACTAGAATTGTGTAGTAGAGATGAGTTACGAAGTGAAAAGTATGATGATTTTGTGTTGGTGAAGAAGAATGTTGCATGTTGTGTGGATGTTTAATCAGTGAGGGGTTTAGGAAAGGGATGATCGGATCATTATGTGTTCTATTGTAAAAATTAAGTTATGAGGCTTGATGGAGAGAAGGCTGTACGGACAGGAAGTGAGCCGTCAAAAATTAAGAGGTGAGAAGTCTAATGAAACAAGGTAATAAGACTAAGTATTTAAGAGGTTTTGTTGCTTCACATTGAATGTGAACAGTTATAAACTCACAAATCTGGGCAAATGAAGGAAAGTAATTGTTAAAAGTGCAAAAGAAGTTGTGGATGTGCTAGAGTAGAAAGTAAGAATGTTAACAGTGAGGGTGGAATGAGAGGTGATGCAAGCGGTAAAAGTAAAAAAAAAAGCGGGTTGAATGTATAAAAGCAAATGATGAAGTTTCAAAGAAAGATGCTTGGAATTATATAAAGAGAAAAAAGAAATACTAAAAGGTGCAATCGTAGGAGAAAAGAAGAGTAAATGAACAATTGAAAGGAAGAATGAATGGGGACTTACATGCGGATAGAAGCTCTTTGAAGGGAAGCGCGAAAGCGTTCAAGAACTGGATATAAGGGAACCTGCTTAGATTAATGAATAGGATGCTGCTTTGTACACTGATGAAATGATTGTGAGAGGAGTGTGGAAAAGAACCACTTCGAGAGTCTTAATATTGGCAGTATGAAGACGTGATACGAATCATTGTGTGGGTTGATGGTTGCAAGAGAATACGTATTTTGGGATGAGGTACATAGCAAGAGGAGGTAAAGGGATGTTGAGAAAGTTAAAAATGTAAATCTGCAGGTAATAGATGAAATTACTGGTGAAATGATCAAGAATGAGCGAGATCGTGATTGATTGATTTGGAAGTTGTGTAATAAAAGCGTTTATGGAGGGATATATTCGAAGGATTGAGGAGAGCAGTAATATTACCGCTTAATAAGGGTTAAGGTAAGATAAGGGGAACTGGAGAAGAAATTATCAGAGGAAATTAGTTTATTGCAGTGTATGTAGGAGATATATGCTGTAATTTTGTCGAAAGAGTGCGTCGAGTGACGAAGGATATTGGTTGAAGAACACAGTTGCGTCTAGGAGTTGTAGAGATGTGCTATATAAATTTTACATTGAAACATATAATTGAGAAAATGAGGAGAAGAAGAATACAATGTATATTAGTTCTATGGATTATGCAACAGGCGCATGATAAAATTAATAGGAGCTCTATGGCAGGTGTTAGTAATATATGATGTTGGTGTAGGCTTCTGAATCGGAATCAAACAGTCAGTATGGACGATATGAGGGTTGTGTAAAATAAATGATTCAAAGGTGATTGTTAGATATAATAGACGGAGTGGCAAGACAGGGTTGTGTTATTCACCCACCTTAGTGTTATTCAATTGTATAGGATGGAGTTATGAAAGAATTCGATGGGTGGGCCACGGTGGCAGGAAATGTGTAGTCTTAGAATGATGAGAACTGGAGATGAGTGCAAGGTGTCCTACCTATATAATATTCAGATAATTTGGTTCTTTGTGGCGAAACTGAAGAGTTTTTTGAGCAGGATTGGTAGAGAGATTTGGCCAGGTCGTGTGTAAAAGGAGGGTTTGAAAGTAAACGTTAGATAAGAGTAAGTTATTGGTTGTGAGTGAGGACAGTCCTTAGCTTGAAGTTCATGTTAGATTGGTGAGCACTGAGAACAAGGTGTCAGAGTTTAAAATATTTAGTATATGTTTGGATGAGAAAGTGAAACGGATATGCAGAGGAGTAGAGAAAGTTGTGAATGCAGGAAGTGGCGGTGCACATTTAAATCGTGGTGATGTTACAAAGACTAAGTTCTGGAGTGGCTAGGTTCTTGCATAGAGAGTATGTTGTTACCCTGTGTTAGTGTATATAGATGGCGAACTATGGTCTGGAATAAACAGTATAGATCTAAAGTTCAAGTGTTCAGATGGACAATCTCTAGGGCGTGAGAGTAGGTAGTGAGAAGAATTGAATAAAAATTGAGAGAATGGACCAACGTATTAGAAAGTCTGTCGATTGGTGTGAAAAAAAAGCCGTTTAAAACGAGGAGAATAATGAAGTAGTTGACGGCATGATATTACTAATAAGCCAAACAGAGTATAGTGATAAAGCGAAAGCATCAGCCCCTGTTATATAAATCAAAATTAATTAATGGAAATAAATTACCACTTGGAATACTATACACTTATGCCTGAGCCCAATTCCGCATTTTTCCATATCGAGAAGATTCTAATATTTAATCTATCACTCGATACATAGCCCTAGCCCTAATCTAAAGTTGGTTTTGAAAAAACAACACCTCACTTATAAGACTTCTGTGTGCCAAAAATTTCTTACATATATTTATTTTATTCCATATACTCAATATTTACCCATTGCTTATTTCAGTCGTATAGGGCTTGCTCTAAGGACTAAAGTAAATCTAGTATCAATATTCATTACCTTATTTCTTTTTCAATACAATAATTATTCATCTTCAATATCAATAAAACATATATTTTTCTATATTTTTTGCTTATCCACTTGGTGTTTTTATAATGGCCTCGTGTATGTTAGTTTTCATTTCAAATCGCTCAAAAATCAGATTGCTAAATTGTATGATAGAGTGGTTAAAGTGAACGAATGTTCTTCTTCTATTTATCATACACTCTAATTCATGATTATAGATAGACTGCCTCCTTCCTCAGGTGTCTCTGTTTTATATCTTTACAAGTAACAAATACTTATCTATCCTGACTGACCTTTCACCGCTACAACTATATTTCATATAATTGCATCGATTCCCGCCGTATGGCCTAGCAAGCGTTATATCTATGTACCAATGACAGTAACTCTCAAACTTATGATGATGCCAGATCCGTCCAGCGTACCGTCTTACAATACTTCCATCTTCATAGCTCTCCTGCATTTCCTTACCCCCTATACCTGCTACGAACTAGATAGAAGGCCGTTTGAGCGAGTAATCGTAGAAGTGGCCCTCGTCTATGAAATGCTATTCTAGTTCAATTTCTCGCTCATCTTGCACTATAGAATAGGTCATTATCTTATGACCGAATCGCATGGGAGGGTGAGTTTCCTCTCGAAATTCTTCAACTCGTTATAATTTCTTCTTTCATATCTTTATTTTATTTTTTGAAACTAATCAAATATCTCTCAAAATCTCACTATCTCATGTTAGCCACCTGTATACCTATCAGCTGTATCCGTATCTTCTTATCGACAGCTAAGTGCTCTCCAGTCTCATCTGGTTTTCTTCAATCCTCTTAGCCTTGAATCTCAACTATTAACAATGGACCAATCGCCCTATTGACTCTGGTCTCCGATGACAATTCATAAGCCAAAGTGATTGGGCGCCCAAACAGGACACTATTCGTTCTCATTAGTTATAAGCTACAAAAAGCTGTCTGGAAACTGTCAATTCTGTATTCTTCAATTAGACAATCAGTCGATTTTTCTAAGGGCTTGATGCTCTATATATATACTTGGTGTTACTAATACCCTGATTTATGCCGATTCTCGTTGAGTATCTTTAGTTATTTGCTTAACTAGTCGCGGGAGGTGGTGCGTTGCCGTCCGTTAACTTATACTAACGTCTAGTACACCACTTCATCACGTCTCCTTTTACGCATTCCCCTTTAACTGGTGACAAGTACAATTGGCCTACTCATATGATCTAGCGAGGATGAGCGTGCTTTGCGTCGTTATGTCTACCCGGGTCGCTTTTGATAGGTCTGCGTGCAAACGGACAAAAGGCCTGTATAAACTTCTGTTACTTTCAGTTCATCGTGACCGCTCTATCTTTGCGACGCGCGATGTTGTTGCTCTATGCTCATTTCTTATTAGGTACCGCAGCGGTAAGGTGCTCGAGGGAACTTATATATCACTCGCGAACCTCCACCTTTACGTCGCCCTCGTAACACTAGGGTGCTGTCTCTGCACATGAGTTTTCGGTGTTGATTGACAGTGGTAACTCCAGGCTAGTTCGCTGCGGTGCAACCAGTGCTTCCTTCTTTCCTGCACTCTGTTCTGTGGAATTTCTCTTCCATCTTCTGAGTTTCCTGCTGAATTTAATCTCCCTCACTTCAAAAGCCTGCGTCTGTGCTCATCTGCGCAATTTGCTTTAGTTGAGTATGAGAGCGCTGCACACCCCCCTCCTTTGAAATAGGCTCTGCCCCAGTTGGTGGTGGTGTGACACTGTAAAACTATAATAATATATTACAATATTATTATATAATATATATAAATATGTGTATATGTGAATGTGTGTGATAAATAAAAAAAAAATAAAAAATAATATAATTATTCTTACTTAAATTAGAACTTAACTGAATAAATATTCAGTGAGTGGATAGAAGATCCACAAGCTCACTCGCTCACAATGGTGATCTGTTAAGCCCCAATAGATAGAGGATAATCTAATCAGATGTGTGAATTCATAACATTAACTCCTATGTGAAAAGACCATAACTACATGAGTTTCGGTAAGTCCTATTAAATCCTCATAGTAAGCAATCAGTCTCAATACTCACATAATGAGTGAAAGAGGAAATAATAACCACACTAGCAGTGGGAGATCGATCTCTAATAGATCATGAGAAAAGCCCCTTTAATCAAATAAATACCTTATGAGGTCTAGGATATATATATAATTGAACCCTCCCAAATTTAGAAAAAAATATAAATAGTTCAACCACCACATCTACCAATAATAGCATAAGTACTCCTTAATTTATGTGAGTAAAGACAGGTATGAATCATAGCCATTCTGATCACAAACTCTGACTACCGAATTAGATGGCTTATTGTTACTATTTCCAAATCTGGTAAAAGCCTACTCATTAACTTTTGTAATATACTTTCGCAAAATACAAAAATATAAAGCTAGTAATTTATAGCATTAAAATTGTACTATTTAATTTCTTCTTCTTGTAAATAACCCCTCGGTGAAGGCCAAGAACTTTCGACCTTCGAGATTCCTCCTTAATTAAAAATTTGATCCCATCTCATGAAGGACTGATTACCAATATGCCCTCAGATCTCATCATAATCCGGGTGATCATCATGTAAGATTCAATATCAAGAGTGAAATCCCTAGAAACTCGTCCCCAAAAAAGAGAAAAGTTAATTTAATTCAAAAACCGCAAGTTCCCACAGTCAAATGATGACTTATAACTAATAACTCCAACCTACTACGATCCTTGGATAACAATCTATCACACATAACTGACTATGTAGGTATAGATACGGAATCAACGGAAGTATATTCCAAAAAGCGAAGTAGAATAGACCTCCGTAAAAGAACAACACCATCTTATTCACCCCTAGGACCATGCGTCGACGAAAATAAGTTATAAGCGAAATCACGTCTAGACTTCAAAAATATAATACATCACACAAAAAAGAAAGCACAAACACACAACAATAGTTAGAGACTGAGAGTCTCCAACCTGAAATATACACAGGTCCACAAAATTAAGACATATACTTATATGTTGAGAAAATAAATAAAGCACACTCTCTAAGATCAAACTACATAAAAATTCAACAAAAAATAAAGTATGTCGAAATCACCACATCATACAATATTTGAAGCTGAAAAGAATCTTACAATAATACTATTAGAAAAGATTAATGCATTCGATATTGTAAGCTTCACTACAACAACCAAAATAAGACCCATCATCATAGGCTCAATTGCTTGAACAAGGCAGCTGAGAGAGAAAGATCGTTATACAGCTAGACATGTATAAAGAACAAAGACTCACAAAGACAGAATCGGACATATTTCTCCAGTCCGTGACCATTTTAATCAGCATATGGATACTACGAATGGACAGAAGAAAAGATTACGAAAACGAAGAAGATATACCGTTATACAACGACACATAAATCAATACTAACGGACTAACGTCACGAACCAAAAAACCATACCGATGATAAAATGCTCATTACCGTATATGAGAAACGCTTTAAGCGAACAGAACATAGACACATAAAAAACAGAAATCGAAATGACGGAAAACATGAATCCCTTTAGGACATGCACGTTTTAAAAGATAGTATCCGCCAATAACACGAAACGTCCGCCCAATACACATTTAAAGATGATGGAACTTGAGAAGTAAAACACCAAGAGCCTCAGGGAAAGATCGTGAAGTTATCGACTCTTTAAGAAAATGACACGATCACATTAACCTAATATCCATCTCCATGATTCATACGAACAATCGAGAGAAAAAAAATATTCAAAGAAAAATCTACGATGGCACATAAGTAAACCCACAGAGAAGGATGTGAAAGGACATCAAATATTTATAGATTAACTTTTATAAGAATATCAAATATATTTGCAGCCCAAAATGCCAAAGAACCAGAATAATCAATAGGAAAAGTCTTCCGACCGCCGCCGCCAAACCGAACACCATAATCGTTCATACGCCCCGAACACCACAGTATCGAATACCCCAAATAGTATAAATACGAGATAGACATACACAAGATAAATACATCAGATACACACGATACAAATAAATCGACACAGTGATAAGAATAAAAACGCGGAACCGCTAGAGATAATCCCATCTTCTCAATATTAACGCAAGGGATGACAAGAAAGTCATCGTCTGTGAATTCTGTGAGAAGAAAGGACACAGTATGAAGGATTGCTACAAATTCTTAGGAATTTGTAGCTGTAAGAAGAAAGGGCACGTTCGACTTGAATGTAGGTCCCGCCGTTCTCCTCAGTCATCGCCCCACTTCCCAGGCTCTCAACTGCCCTTCTATGTGGTGGTCCACACTCTGTATGAAGGCCCTGTACTCATAGACGCCTCCTAACAAGGGCGAAACTAAGTCTGCTATCCCCAGTAGATGACTGCCCTGCACTAAGAACCGTCTCCTGTCATTAGCTTGTACGTTAGAATCCCCCACATAGAAGAAAAACAGTCTCGGTCCCGCTGAAGGAAAAAAAACCACAAAGGCACTCCGAGCTAACCTGGATCCTTGTAACGCCCTTGTCGCTTCAAATCCCACCTTGGAGAGCCGTATCGTAAGGACCGGATGGAAGCAGTGTCTCAGCGCCTTCTAACCCGTTGGTCTCCCAGTTTGACGATCACCATGTGGAGATACTTCCCAGTGGTCGACTCAATCAACCTCTCTCACTGGTACACCAACAATGCCATATCCGTGGAGATCCTAAACCTTCGAACACTTCCCCGCTACGGACTTGTAACTGCGATACGTCCAGTGGATTGTAAACCAAGTTCCATTGATCCTCTGATCATTTCCGTCGCAATCCGCCTGCACGATTCAAGTTATTTTGGCTGTATGATCGACAGCGGAGCATCTGTAAATCTTATTGGTTCGGACTTGGTTGAAAAATACCTAAAACATATTCCCATCCGACCTTCTGCTGAGATTGGAATTAAGGCCATTCGTGGTCTGGCGCGTGACCACACGGCTCCAGTTAGTCAGTACATAGAGACACCTTTATATTTCTTTGACCACAGCTGGGTTTCTAAACCTATCACCTTCTTGATAATTCCCACGGAACTAATTGCTGCTCCGGTTGTTTTAGGAGGCATAGCCTTAAAAGAGAACGAACTCCTTCCTGATCTTTCTACCAGGAAGTTGTTACACAGGGAAGGTACGGTCATACAGGCTATTGCCAAAGACGAAAGTTCCAACATTCCCTTCTATAAATGTGTAAACGTTTGCTCCATTAATATTCCCCCTCACTCGTGTAGGATGGTAGAAATAAAAGGGCCGCAACATACACCTTTGTCCTTGGTAGGGTTCCAAGGAGTCGCAGAGAGAATTGTTTTACCTGTTCCAGGGATTTTGGACTTGGCACCCCCCAGCCAAATAGCCATATTAAACCCTTCTGAAAAAAAAACAATATATACGGAGAAATACCCTATTGGGCCATGTTATGTCTCTCAAGGAAGAGGATGATTCTCTCATACGGATTAACATTGTGAACACCCCTTTGGATGAATTTTTAAATGTCTGTATTTTTAAATCATTTTGAATTTATGAAATTTCCGTATTTCTGAAAATTTTAACCCTTTTTATTATCCTTTAATTTAAGAGATCTGATTGCGCACAACAGTTCAGTCCTCTCTTAGTTTTGGCGATCACGATGTGGGCGTAGCCACCAATATAGACACATTCACATCGAAGTTGAAAACTCTGCGTCTGTCGAATCTCCGTTCTGTGAGAGTTTCAGGGGACGATTGGTTAAAGAAATCGAAAGAGCGATGCGAGTAGTTACTGGAAAAATGCATAATTTCGTTCCATAAGTTCTCCTTATTCGGTCCTGTAGTTCGGTCAAGGAACCGGGACGGTAATGTCTCGACTTTTGCGATCGATTACCCGGAAACTTATACAAGATGCACAAAAAACAGGACTCGTTCCGTTGCCAACTTAATCGATGTGGTTATTAATAGACATTGTTGGGAATACGTAGTCTTCACTATGCGATTGTAGTTCGTGGATATTATAGGTGGCCATGGAGCCGCGACAATTAAAAAAAATGAGTTTTCAAACGCCGTTCTCGCCAATATGAATACCTAAAGCACAAGGTTTCAAGATGGCCCGGCGACCTTCAGACGAGTAGCTGGACGACAATTCAATAATTTGAGTCCAAACGGTTGCATTGGGACACTCTCGAACTTTGAGCGAAGTCTAACTGCCTTTGGAAACAATGGTTCAAGCTACAAGCCTTGAGCAAAACCGCCTCTGCCGAACCAAGAGTGGGTTTTTGGGCACCTGTATTTCAAAATAACGTTTGTAGACAAAATCTTCCACACAGTCAGAACATCTGCGAGCAGTTTTCATGGAATGGTGAATCTTTGTTATAGCGGCACATCCGAACTGTTCCCAGAAACAAACCCTTGCGCTGTCAACTGGTGGGAGAGTCATGAAATTGGACTGCCGAGGAATGCCCAAGTGGGCTTTGGGAAGTGAAAGCGGCGTTATAGTAAAGACCCAAAAATCTTAAGATTCCCCGACTATAGCCCTGAAGCTTCACCCCTAGAACTTCATGTAGACGCGTCCGTGCCTTTCCCAACTCCAAAACGATGAAAGAAGGCCTATAGCTTTCATCTCAATGACGTTCAGTGGTGCCCAACGTAACTACGGCATATTGACGAAGGACTCAATGACTTTGCGTTGGCCGTCCGATCACTTAGACCTTATCTCTCGGTAATAATTGCAGTAAATCTTTCACAGGAGCCATATATGCACTAATATACCTCCAAATACTGGTCTTGTGGATTGGCGACCTAGCCGCAGGATGAGAAGGTTGGATTAGTGAATCTTCGAGATACGGACAAATCTGTTCCGGGGGTCATGTAACGGTAGTAGCTGATTGCTTCTGGTCCCGTTCCGCTGTAGATGATAGCTGACCAGACGTGAAAGCAGTGCCACAACAACACCGAGTACATTCGCGGATGTTTCTTCAATTAGAGATAATACTGGGGCGGTGAGCTTATATAAGGTGCTGTCGCATGTGCTTTATACTGGACCGTAGAGCAGACACTTAGAGTAATGAGTAAGTCAACGTTAAGTTTCTCAAAAATATTCGAGGTTGAAGGTGCAAACTTCAATGGAAGGCAAATACAGAAGAAGCTTCGCATGTGTGAATGTCACAGGGTTCATGACTACCAGCTTTGAAGTCATTAGAAGCGTGTTTCTGACGTATACAAGATACTGTTCTACTCGTATCTACAGTAGAATCTCAAGCCAATTATTCATGGTGCTTCCTTCACCAATGAACCTTGCTACATTCATTTCTTGGAGGAATCCATTACAATTATCTCCTACGCACTACAGTGGAGCTAAATAATGATAAGCAATAATGAAAACTTATGAAAATAGATCTCTATAAGTCAAGCTCAAAGTAATTATGTGAAAGCCTTAAAGTAAATCCTTGATAAATCTTTTTTTTTATCGCTAAAATAGAATTTCTGTCTATGTTTATATCTTCCTATCTTACTCTCTTTTTGATAAATAGTTGTGCCATTGTTGTTTAAGATTGAATAGCGGGAATAAACTTTTTAAATAAGATTAAATATCTTGTAATTCGAAATATGGCAAACGACTCTAATTACAATTTTCTCTTGAAGAGAATAAATTGTAATGTTGCTAATGGTATTGAATTGGAGTAAAATGGATTAAAAATTCTCAATTTTAACTTCCTATGTCATGTAAAATTTTCATAGTATGCTCAGATGGTGCTAACTAATGATTATATTTTCGATTTAGGGGGATGTGAACGTCACTGGAGACTCACATTTTGTGCACAACACTAAGTCCCCAACCCAATTAAAACACAACGACTAATGATTATTAATAATTTTATAGTGTTTAAAATATCGATTTTAATAGAAATACTAAAGAAATGGCTTAATGTGATGTAGTGGTAGTGCATCAGCTGCTTGCTGTTGTACCGCATTGAAATTCAGATTATTTGAATAAATAATATAAAAAGGAGATAATTCAAGGACGTTTATAATCGCCGAATGACATTTTTCAATCTTATGTCCGCCTTAAGAGATGGAGATATTTTAATAGTCAACTGTATGCCGTTATCTTTTGTAAAACAACATTATATGGATTTTATTCATAGTAATATGATGCGAATACCTAAAAGGGATGCTTGACAACTGTGTATATGAAATACCGTATTAAGAAAAAAGTAATATTGCATTGTTAATCGCTTTTTGTATTAATATGAATTTATTATTATGATATTATATTCTAATTTTCTAACTTAAAAGAAAATGATTGGTGTGATGTAATGAATCCTTATCTCTATGATCCCTCTGATCATACTGATTTGAATCGAGGCGATTCCTTGATTCCTCCTCAAAAAAATTTCTAGAATAGTAAGTATATAATTCTCTCTCTCTAGGGTTATATAAATCAGTATTTAATATTTAAATTGATTTGATATTTAAAAACTTATTGATTTTTTATGTTTTGTTAATTTCATCAATTTTAAATACATTTGTTCTTGGATAATATATTTCTTTGTATTTTATGAATGTTATCGTGTAAATTATAAGAATTATTCTTTTGCAAAAGCAAAGTTGCTTTTGCATGCAATTCTGTTATAATTTATTTTGTTGTGTATATATGTGAATACTTCTTTTATAACTTGCAGAACCACCGTTCAACTTTTTTTCACTCTAATATCGTGAAAAAGTTATAAATAGAGGTGGGGCGCAAGAATTTAGTAGGGAAGGCTATGTATATGGGGATATTACATTCATTACATAACCCCGTGCTATTAATTTAAGGATAATAAAAGTGGTATTCCACAAATCAAATCACAAAGGTATGTAAATTCGTGAATATCTTAACGGTACTTTAACCGTGTGGGATCAATCAACAATTTTGTGGTTCCGCAACGAAAATTATTCCAGGAGGGAATATATATATATGCTATATTTATATATCTATATATGTATATATATGATATATTTATATTGTTAAGACTAAATTAGCATATAAATTACTTTTATAAATAAATATATTATAATTAATGTAGATCTATACTACTTTTATATGAAACTATATATATAAGTATATATATTAATTTATGATAGATAATAATAATAATAATATAATATATGGCCCGAACTTTACACTAGAGTTTTAATTGGAATTACTAATGTGATTAGCATTTAAACCTTTTTAGTGCTTCTTGTGTTTAATTGGGATAAAACAGATATAAGTAATAAATGTATAAAGGAAAAAAAATTGAGAAAAGGTGGAAAGTTCGTGAAAGATGTAACTCTGAATTAGTATTGAGTGTTGAGTTGTCTGCTGTATAAACTTCCCATTAAAAAAAGAAAAGAAGCGCAGACTAGTACATTGAGCATCCATATGGCCCGCATAGCTTTTCCAGTACATTTGGGAGTCCTGTATAAAATTCTGTCTTGGGGTACTTGCCTTCTTTAAGGTTTGTACAAGGGATAAGATTGAAATGCTACTAAATTATAGTAACCCTTCAGCTTGATCATTTAAAATTCTTTCTGCAACGGATTATCTTTGATCGGATATATGCCATTGTACACTTGTTAACTTTTATTTGAATTGAGGGCTTAGTCTGGCAGGATTTAGAACTAAATATAGAAAAGCATTAATTACTAAAAACACTGAGAAAGTCTTAAACTAGGATGATAATTTAAAATATTTCAAGGGATAATTATAACTTACTACGAACAATTAAATTACTAATTATTATTTCGAAGAGAATCTTTTAGAAATAATGTGAATCTATTTCTAGAAGAATAGTGTTGTCGAAAATATAAGATTATATATAGTTAATTAATAAGATCGCGTGTAGTACTACTAGATGATTCAGTAAATTTACGGTATTACCATACTATTATATATATTATATAATTATAGTATATATCTATATTTATTATATGATATATATATATATAATAATATATATATTATACTATATATATATATTTAATTCATTAAATAAATAATTTTGGACAAAGAGATTTTCGGAAAATTATTTGATTTTCCTTGAGATATTTACTGTTAAATTAAATAAATACATTAATATTTTTAACAATTATTTTTTTTGTCCTTTTTCCCGAAATTCGATTGATATATAAAATTTTCAAATTTTTTATCGGTTAAATAATTCGGTCGGAAAAATTATAATTTGGCCCTAATTTTAATTTGAAAGATAATGGTGGTATTAATGAAAAATTGATTGATCAACTATTGGTTGGTTTATATTTTGCATCAATTTATAACAAGGAGTAATGGAATTTCAGACAAATAGTATTTTTTATTTTGTTTGAATTTGAACGCTCTATTTAGTGTAAATTTACAGTTAACCCTGGTAGAAAACCCGGTTTTCCTGGTTTTTGGCCGGGGCCGGGGCTGGCCGGGGCCGGGGTCGGGCCGGGGCGTGGCATTTCGGCGGTCCTAGTTCACAACTAACTAGGTTAAAAACTACAGAGGCTATAGTCATAAAAAAATTTTTCGAATTGAATGGTTTGGTCATGTGGAAATGATGAATGGTGTTCGCTTGGGAATGAAGAAGAAGAAGATATATATATTAATATATATATATTATATATATATATATAATGATATATATTATTATATAACTATTAATATATATATATATATATATATAAATATTATATATATAGTATTATATATTATATTATAGGTATATTATATTGAAGTGATGGTACCGGATGTCAAAATTGTTTGAACTTGTTTCGCGGGATGCATGATCTTTTAAGAGTGAGAGGTTATGTCGATTGCAGACTCTTAAGTAGATTGAGGATGTGGATTGCGGATGCAGATGTTTCCAGAGCTACAGCCCTTTGAATTTGAATTTGAAATAGTATATATAGATAGTATATTATATATTCATATTATATATATATAGTATATATATATATTATAATATATATATAATATATAGTATATATATATATATTAGTATATATATATGTATATATAATATGTATATATATATAGCGGCTATATATTAATAGTGTATCAATTTATCTTTCTGAGAATATTAATTTAGTAGATATGGATTATTATAACTAGTTGTAAAAATTGTAATTTATGTCTCAGTAACTTAGACTATAGGATTAATAGCGAGAAGCATTAAATTTTTAGCATTGAGAGTCGATAATGAAAATAATGATATTAACCGTCTGTTAGGATAATGCTTCAGATAAGATAAAAGAATCATCAATAAAGAAGCTGTCAGAAGCAAATAGATCTCAGTCAAGAACTCTCTGTCAGTATCTTCCTCAGAGCTTAAAACACAGCTTTTGGCAAGAGAGGTTAAGTTGTCAATGGAAGTGTGCGACTGCTAGCATTTATTGATCACAATTTTCGCAAAAAGAAAAGAGTCAGGCAAGGGTTGGTAACCGCTGGATAGAACGTGACTACTAATATCGCAACTACAAGAGAGAGTATCTCAACAGAATGGACTTTTGTGACTTCTTTACTTTGTTTCTTCTTACTTTACGTTCATTTTTAAATTATTGGAATTCTTTTACAAAATCTTTACTGGACTAGATTGTACTCATTTCAACTTTACCGTTTTCAGTAGGCCTACCTTATATATTAAGTAAACCTGGAGAAGAACACCCAAGAACTTTAACGCCACCGTTGCTAGAAACCAAACTACAAATGATAGTGTAAGTATAGTAAAAAACTTATCATAATACAAAATTCTGCATCAGAACACTTTCCAGAAATGTGACTCGAAGGAAGGCAACCATCGATAAGCGAACTTTCAATTTTCATCTTTTTAATTAATGGCCTATTAGTGGTGTCTTCAGTCTTTTCACAAACTGATTCACAGTTCAAAGGATTTCATCGTCACATACAACTTCTTTACGGTATGGAGATTTTTCTTTATCATCATTTAAACCGTTTGGATTATGGGCCAGATACTGATTGTTTGGACTTTCTCACTACAGAACTCTGTAGGTTCCTTGTCGATTTCTAAATAGGTTACTGTGACATCTCCATTTTTATGTTTGAAGACATTGTGACCCACCACTCATGTGAGAGATTGCGGAAAAGTGGGTCAGGATGCTTATAATATAATATTATTCAAATTCATGGAAATGGTTTCTTTTCATATTTAAAGTTTTCCTTTTTTTTAAAATAAATTATGGGTTCCACTTACGACATGGTACTCTATTGTACTTATAATTGTTTCTGCAAATACAAAAATGCTTTTAATGTATGATAGAATATTTTTTGCCAAAAAAGGACGTAATTTTAGAGCAAATTATCACCAATTACATATATTTACTAAGCACGTGCTTCTCTAGTACACTACAGCGCTTTGAAAAGCCTGAGACTTTCTTGATTACAGAATGCTTCGATCGATTGGTGGGCCTATTTAATTCTGTGATATTCCAAGTAACATAGGATTATAAGTATTTATTGTAACTATTTTGTATTTTAATGCATTTAATGGTTTGTGATGTTTGTTTTATTCTAACGAATATAACAAATATATGCTTGTTGTGTTAATATGCACCTTTTAGTTTCTGGGATATATATAAAGTCCCTTAATTATTGTATTGTTTTGATGTATTTCAACTATTTGTATTTTTGTTTTTTATAATTTCATATGTTACTCATCCTATTGACAAAATGATGATATCTTTACATTATTATAAGATAAGTGGACAAATCGTATGATTTGTTTTTTGCTATCATATTTGGTGTATGTCTACTTTGTATTTGGACCATAATTAGATACTGCTTCCATTTGAGTACCTTTAAACTTTTATGTATTTTTCTTATTCTTTTTACCTACTTTGACATGTTTATATGTTTGTGCGCATTGTTTGAAATGCGTACAAGGTACTGGTATAGGCATTTGAATTGAAGGTTAGATTTTTATGTCGTTTATTTATAATTAATTATACGAGGAATTAATTTTCTCACACTACCGTGTTGTAGATGAGAGAGAAGTCAATGTGCAAGTACTTTCGAGCCATTAATCGAACTTGATGTAAAATATATTTTAATTTTATGTTCTTGGACTTATGCTAAATTTGAGCGAGCAAAAAATTTTAGATTGCATAGATCGAATGAAGAGTAATGATATAAGTATGTCCTGTGTAAGCATAGCTTCTTCAGTTAATGATTATGTAAAATCTCATGTCAGGTAAAAGACAGTCAAGAAGAATCAATGATGGATCTCAGCGGTCGGAACAGATACATCTTTCCAGTGATGACTCTGTTTTCCCAACTTTGAAAAATAGTAAACAGCTTCGACAAGAGAGGTAAATTTTTAAGAAGCGGCTGGAAGTCCGAATTCGATAAAAATGTTTTTGGCAAAAGAGAAAGAGTCAGGCAAGGTGATAAACGCGCTGGAAAGTCTGTGATTACTAATTAGCCTATGACGAGAGAGTATCTCAACAAGGGACTTTTTGTTATTGAATCTTCCTTATGTGAATTAAATAAAACTTTTAAAAACTTTTAAATTCATCATCCTCTTATATAGGGTTGCTTGCTCACAAAAGAAGCTACCAATCTTACATAACTACGCTATTATATATATATAGATATATAATATAATATCTATATAATATATATATATATTAGTGTATATATTATTAATATATATATTATAATTTTAAAATAATAAATTATTTATAATTATAATTAGTAGTATATATATATTATTATATATATATATATAGGAGAGGATATAGGGGGTTTCAATTCAATACAAAACTTCATATACTGAAAAATGGGTTGAACCCCGGGTTTGTATATCCAATCCTTGTTACTTTATTTTGGAAATTCTTTTTTAAATCTAGAAGGTGCAGTAAAAAGTTTCGATAAAGATATAATCAATTGTAATTGGTATCCAACTTACAGCGAGTAAGTAGAAGTGAGCAAACAAATCATGCTTGGTCGACAACGACAGAGAGAAAATGGATAATGTAATAATGAACAGGAAAAGAGGAGAGGATACACACTTTGACTATGGACAAGAATAAACATATTTGACATTTTGCAGGTGGAAACAAACTCATCATCAGAAAATGGCCAAGAACTCTTCTGCAATAAATCAAGTACTCAAACTTTAAACTTCTAAGGGCCAGAATATCAATCATTATATACAATAAGACCCTAAGTAAGGATTTTTGGCTCTGAAAAGCGGATAGGTGCAGTCAGAAGATGGGTTGGTGATTAGATGTCACAGAGAGGTGTGAAAATATGTAAGGTACAGTATATTCAAGGTTAAGTTCTTTTAAGGAGGGATAGAATGACAGTATTAAATGAGCGGATTTTAATTAGATAATAATCGTGACATTAGTTAGAGGAAGAAGACATATGTTTTTATTATAGGCTGAGTTATAGACAGGCGTCGAGATATTAGTTCAGTAACAAAGTTACCGTCACTAATATATATTCCCATAAATATATCTTTATTTACAAGTCAGATAGATTATTCATTAGTTTGTTCTGTTCTTGGAATTGGTTCGGGATGTAAATAATTTATAAAACGGATTTATCCAATAAATTATAGCTTCAGTAAATTATTAATACCGCACTCAATTCACTCTTTGTTAGTTTTGTCATTATAGATATTCAGTTTAAACAAACTCTTAATTGTGAGTTATAATAGTAGTTGGATTTAAATTGAGTGCTTGTGTAGAGTTGAAAAATGATAGTAGTAGAATTTAAATTGGACTCTTAGTGTAAAGTTGAAAGGATTTAAGAGAATGGGTTAATTAGATACTTCAAACTAATAGAGGATAGATCAACAATAATTTGTTTTCCAAAGATGCGAGTAAGTTTCACTTCAATTTAGACGACTTTCAAATAAGAAATTTCAATTTCACTAAGAAAAAATTCCAGATAAAAAAAAAA
Organism: Trachelipus rathkii; assembly: GCA_015478945.1. NCBI lineage: Eukaryota > Metazoa > Arthropoda > Malacostraca > Isopoda > Trachelipodidae > Trachelipus > Trachelipus rathkii. The sequence continues at coordinate 33,651 of JABUQX010025797.1, forward strand.
AACCTGGCAAACATAATGTAAATTAGTTCTTATATATGCATTGATTTTTTAATTAAGCTTATTTAAAGTGTTATTAAGATAGTTATATATAATAATATTAATATGTTTTCAATGTAAGTTTTAAATTATAGTATTTATTTATAGATTTAGATATAGATTTAGAAAAACACCTACCCCTTTAACTTCGTAAGTAGAAGGAGGGGTTTTCTTTTCTTTTGTTTAGGTTTTTTTCAGATCAGAAGGGAGCCGTTAACTCCTCAGTATGAAGTAAGAAGTATTCAGTAGGATATTTTAGGTACAGAAGAACAAGTCAACTGTAAGTATAATATTACTATTTTTAACTTTTAGCACAACCTAAACGTTTTTATAATTCATAGTTGTTATTAAGATTAATTAAGATTATAAATAACTTAAACGATATCTTTATATTTAACACTAACCTGCAATTGTTCCAAAATAATATGTGGTTTTACACCAGAGAGATAATCTTGAACAACAGCTAATATCGGTTTTTACAAATTTGGAAAATATATGGCATAAACATAAATATTTTTAAATATACTTCCAACTGAAAAATACACATAAAAATATAATACTCTGAATTGTTCCAAGGCTTGGAACATAATTATAATTATAAATATAATTTATAAAAAGAAATCAGTATATTCTAAAAAAAAACTGGATCACTTCTTTGTGATCCAAGGTGATTTTTATAAAAGGAGAAAAATGAAAGAGACCAAACAGTCGCCTTCACACAGGTTTCCTTTGAAATAAGCTGAAACCACCACCTCAGTTTTCTTCACTATATAAACAATTTTATATGGTGGAGCTCATCCCATGAATCATATTGTTTTATATAGATCACAAAAAATAAGGAAAATCATTACTATAGGACCAAAGAAGACGTAAATAAAAGATTAAAGAATGGATCAACGCACCAGGCACGCCCGCACGCACCTTGCGACGCACGCTGCGCAGCTGCACGCTCGTCCGCGCGCACGCGCCCACGCACGCGCCCTGCATGCGCGCACGCCCGCGCGCGCGACCGCACGTACGCACCACGGCAACGGCACGCAAATTTGATGTGACTACGCAACGACTACAATTGATTATATATATATTATGTTAATATATATAAAGAAAATTATTTCCCTAGACTAATAATATGTTCATATATATACTTGAATAATAGTACAGTAGTTCTACATTTTTATAAGGATCAAACAGACTTAATAGTTAAATTTGTATGCAACTCGAAATATAAAATACCATAATTTGCCCTAAATGCCATGATTACAAAGAGATAGCCAATAGTCATTTTATTTAAAACGTATGAATTTAAATCAAAAATAAATGTAGAAATTATCGTCTTCCACATCTCATTTTTTAAAAAGAGGAATATTGAAAAACATTAATGTGGGGAAAAAGGTCGTCCATTTAGGGCAGTTGGAACAAACATTCTATCAATGTCCATTTTAACTTAGAAGTCGTATATATTATATAATACTTATATAATATTATATCATATAGATATTTTATTATTTATTATAGGTTATTATATATATATAATATATATAATGGCATATATATAATTAGATATTATAATTAAAGTCATATATAATATATTTAGTATGGTATATTTTGATATATATTAGTAGTTAATTTATACAGTCACATATTTTCACAATACTATGACATAATGTTTCAAGATGAACTTATAAAAAAGATTTGAGTTCTGTGATATCATCTCTGAAAATACTTTAAGAAACGAAGGGCCATATCCAGCAGACAATCTGAATGGAGTTGGGGCAAGAATCTTTGGATGGCTGTTCTGCAGTATAATGTTCACGCACAGTACCCTCCCTCTCACACTAGGAATTTTCCGTGTGAATAACAGAGGTCTGGGTGGACGGCTTTTTATTAAGTATAACCCCATTACCAGCTCAGCGAACGTGGAGAGGTGTTTAGTCAAGTGACTCTGAGGATTCTAAAGCAAGAGGACCATGGCCCAGGCAATTTGAAAAATTTATGCTTTATT
>JABUQX010025798.1:0-2500 GCA_015478945.1 Trachelipus rathkii
ACCCCAAGAGAGATTATATATATATATTATTATATATATATAGTATAAATATATATTATTTGTATCTTTTATAGGTAATATATATATATATTAATATATATATATATATATATATATAGTATATATATAATATTTATATATATATATAGAGGTAGAGTATACCGCAATACTCTAAGCTCGATGAAATTATGATGAATGTATTCCAGTGCTTAATGGTTCGGCCTTTCTTTTTTGCGTTCATATTCTTTACACACTCATCATCCAGAGAACATCTTACAGACACCACCTTTAACCTTAACCATATATTGTTTATACCATACTATATATATATATTAATAAATAAAATACTTATATATTATCTATCAATAACTCTTACTTCTTAGACAACATTATACTTTAGCTAAGACATCTAATTATACTTCTTTATATAACATGGTTCGGTTACGCATAAGTTGATAGTGATTGATGGTGAAAGAAGAATTAACTACTTGGGTGGCTAGACTAGATACTGAGGTAATGATCAGGGTGGCCTTTTGTGTTAGAAAACTGCATGTAATCTAGAAGGGAAATAAAGGTAGTTGGATAATGTGACTAAGTATATATATTGGGAATGGTGTCGGTCCGCTACATGAAGGAGCGTCGACTGGAAAGTAAGATTGGAGGCAAGGATATTAGTTGTGGCTTGTACAGCTTGCCAGATAGCTAATGCAATGCTCGGAGAAATCATGAATTGTCGTAAACGGGCCGTCTACTTTCGGCGGGAAAATGGATGAATCGGGAGACGAGATGATTGGAGAGTCGGTGAGTGCGGGAGGTCTGCAATTGTATGTAGAGAGGATAAGGCGGAACACGAGAGAGGTGATGAATGTATTTATAAAGGGCAAAATTAGATTTGCTCGCTGTGACTGAAACAAAGATGAACAGAAAACGGTGAAAAATGATTGGTGTGTACGGACGGAAATGCTGTGGATCGCGCGTCGGTGTGGCAAAAGCAGAGATAGAGGGGGGAAGAGAAGGAGTTGCAATTCTAATGAGTGACTTGTGGAACAGAGCTATGGTAGGTTTTTTATGTGTCAATACTAGAATTCTAATGGTTAAATTTAAGTTTGAAAAGGTCAAGGTATGTGTGGTTGTGAAAAGTGTGATTTTCTGGGATAATCTGAATGTTGCTTTGGATGGGGTGAGTAGGAGTTTCATATTGATTGTGCTGGGTGACCTAAATGGTTGGATGGGTGATCAAAAAAGGGATGGTATAACAGGTGGTTTTGGGGTGTCGGGAGAAAATGAGAATGGCGGGAAGGTGATTGATTTCTGTGAGGAGAGAGGTATTTACATAAGTAATAGTTTTTTTTAAGCACAAGAGTTATCATAAGCAAATTAGAGTTGGTGTAGGAAGAGATGTTATCTAAGTGAAAAGTATGATTGATTTTGTGTTGATGAAGAAGGAGATGTTGAAGTATGTGTTGGATGTTAAATCAGTGAGGGGGTTAGGAATGGGATTATTGGATCATTATGTTCTTTTATGTAAAATTAAGTTAGTGGGGGGCTTGGATAAAGAGAAAGGTCATAAGGAAGGAAGTAGGTAGAATTAAGAGTGAGAAGTTTAGTGAACAAGGTAATAAGGATAAATATTTAAGAGCGCTCGCAAGTAAATCAGTTAAATGGGAACAAGTTGAAACTAAGCAAATCTGGAAGCAAATGAAGGAAGTAGTTGTTAGCAGTGCAAAAGAAGTATATGTATGTGCTAAAGTACGAAGTAAAACTGTTAACAGTGAGTTGTGGAATGAAGAAGTTATGCAAGCTGTCAAAAGTAAAAAAGAAGCGTGGTTGAATGTACTAAAAGCCAATGATGAAGTTTTAAAAGAAAGGTTTTTGAAATTATGTAAGGAGGAAAAAAGAATTTCTAAAAGGTGCATACATAGGAGGAAAAAAGAAATACTAAAAGATGCATACGTAGGAGGAAAAAAGAGGTAAATAAATAGTTTGGAAGGAGGATGAATGGGGACTTACACGGGAATAGGAAACTCTTCTGGAAGGAAGCTTGAAAGGTTAAGAATGAGAATAAATGGAATCTGATTAGAATAATGAATAGGGATGGTGCTTTCAAAACTGAAGAAATGAATGTGAAGGTATTGTGGACGAAACACTTCGAAAATCTGTATAACATTGGCAGTAATGAAGAGTTGATAGTGAATGTGAATAAAAGATACTGTATATAGCAAATAGTTTTTAAATCCTAAAATAAAATACTATATCCTAAAATAAAATACTAAAATAAGCAAAATAGAAGATATATATGTGAAAGTATATAATAGTTTTTATAATGGTGATTGATTGGATTTGGAAGTTGTGTAACAAAGCGTTTATGGAGGGTATAGTTCCGAGGGATTGGAGGAGAGCAGTAATACTACCCTTAGATAAGGGTGAGGGAGATAAGTTGAACTGTAGGAATTATAGGGAAATTAGTTTATGAGTGTTGTATTGAAGATATATGCTGGTA
>JABUQX010025798.1:15000-20000 GCA_015478945.1 Trachelipus rathkii
CATGCACCAGATCATGTGTAATTACAGATAGAGATATGGGAATCCTGAGAGGATAAGGAATAGAAGGAAGGATGCCGGAATCTCCGAGGTAGAATTAAATAAAAAAAGGAGGCCAAAGAGGTTGCCTTTTTCGAAAGGAGAGTTAGCTACAGATCCATCATAACGGGTAAGAGGAGGAAAGGCAGATATACAAAAGATGTTAGAGATGTTTTTGGTAGAAGAACATAAATTTTTCTGAGCAGGAGAGCCAAGGAGGTTAGCGCACTTTCTTTTAGTAAAAGTGCGCTTAACCTGACGAATAATATCCCAGAAATGGTTCCGAGCAAAATAGATATCAGTACGAGTGATAAGTGAACGAGAGTTTTCTTCATACCCGATATGCAATGGCCCTCTCTTGAATGATACGAGAATAGACTCCATCGAACCAGGGATTTTGGGAAGAAAAGATTTAGTTGAAGATGGAATTAACCTGCTCATCCTATCGGCGATTACGACCACTACTCTTTCAGCAGATGTCGAAGCGTCCTCCGAATCAAAACTGGATTCATTCCAAGAATATTAAGTAAAAAAGCAGCGTAAATCCCCCCAATTAGCCCGATAGAAGTGCCACAAAATACGCTTAGGGCATGGTGGAGCTGCTGGAGAGAAAACATAATTAAAGTCTACGAAATTGTGATCAAAGTTTCCGATATGAGGGAAAATGGTATCTTTATATTGAGAAAGGCCAGTGGTTAAACTTATGCTAAGCGTGTTCAAGAATTGGTTTGTGCAATTTGGGATATTTGTAGGCTTTTTAATTAAATGTTCCATATCGTTGAGAATACTAAATGTTTCCTTCTCATCTGCATCACTATGAGACGAGTCCAACCACTCAGAGATCGTGTACGTTGAAATTCTCTAAAAAATAGACCTCGATTTGAATGGGAAGAAATAATAGTTTTACGAGAAGTAATAAGATATTCAATAAGGAAGTGAAAATCTGTTCCATAAAGGGGTCAGTAGCAAAAACGCAGGATAATTGCAGTAGTACGGAGAAAGACTTTAAGCCATAGAACATCAAAGTAAGGAGATTCAAGGTTTTAGTAGGAATTAATTTTTATATAGGCACAGACTATGCCATATAGTCGAAATTGTAAAACAAGCTATTATAGTTGGAGATATTAAGTTTATTGGAGAAAGAATTTCTGGCTAAATGGATCTCAGAAGTAATAAAATGTTATGATGAGAGTTAGAGAGATGATACTCCACAGATTCCTGATTAAATCGCAGGTCACGCGCGTTGCCAACGTCAATAGTGATCCACGCCTGTGCCCACCTCTACCTATACTCAGTCCAGTCGTTCGAGGAACCAATCAAACAGACAAACAAACAAGTACATGCGTTCATACGCAGTAATAGCTAAAAACATACAAAAACTAAATCTAATTAGTTCAAGATAATTTTAGTTAACATAAAACATTATAAATAAGTAATCATAAATAATAAATAACTAATAAAAAAGCTAACAGATCGTACACTAAGCAAATATCAAGACATCTTATAAAAATCTAAACGTAAACTTTATATTACACAAAGTTAATTAAAAGGAAAATAAAAGCTGTAACCCTGCAATATAACTAATAACAACTAAAAGTTGAATCAATTTAAAATTTATTATTATTATTATTATTATTATTATTATTATTATTATTATTATTATTATTATTATTATATTATTTTATTATTATTATTATTATTATTATTATTCATGAGAGCAATAATAATAATAATAATCAGAATCAGAATCAGAAAATGTTTATTCAAATAAGAAAAATTACATTTTTTACAATTACAATATTTAACAATTTAGTTATACCAATTAACTATAATAACCAAAAATAATTTCCCTAGTATCTGAAATGGGTCTACTAATTGCAACACAATGTCATGTCCTTTGAGACCCATTTTAGGTTAATCAATAATAAGTTTTAAAAAATGGTTATATAAACAATAATATAATACACAATATAAATATAATAATATAATAATAATAATAATAATAATAATAATAATAATAATAATAATAATATAATAATATAATAATAATATAATAATAATTAAATAATATATAATAATAATAATGAATAATATAATAATAATAATAATAATCATAATGAAACTGATAAGAAAAAATAATATAATAAATAAAATAATAATAATAATAATATAATAATACTAATAATAATAATATAAATAAATAATAATAATAATGAATAATAATAATAAATAGTAATATTAACAATCATTATATTAGAAATAAATTAAGTAGTACTAATGATAATAAAAATAATAATAAATAATAATAATAATAATAATAATAATAAATAATAAATAATAATAATAATAATAATAATAATAATAAATAATAAATAATAATAATAATAACAATAATGATAATATAATAACATAGATAATAACGATAAGAATAATAATAATAATAATTATAAACATAATAATTGTAATAATAAAAACAATTACGACAAATACAACAATATTAATCACAATAACAATTATAATCATAATTACAACTAAATTTATAATAATTTCAATATAATTATAATAGCTACAATCACGCTTACAACAATAAAAATAATAATAATAGTAATAATAAATAAGTATAATAAAATATTAATATGCAATAAATCTACGAATATATAATATAATAATAATAATAATAATAATAATAATAATAATAATAATAATAATAATAAATAATATAATAATTAATAATAATAATAATAATTGATATAATATAATAATAAATATAATAATATAATAATAATAATAATATATAATAATAATAAATAATAATAATAATAATAATAATAATAATAATAAAATAATAATAATAATAATAATATAATATAATAATAATACTAATAATAATAATATAATAATAATATTAATAATAATAATACAATAATTTGAATATAATAATATATAATAAAAATAATAATAATAATAATATAATAATAATACATAATAATAATTATTATATAAAAATTATAATAATAATAATAATAATAAAATAATATAATAATATAATAATATAAATAATAATAATCAATAATAAATATATATATAATAATAATAATAATAATAATAATAATAATAATATAATAATATAATAAATAAGTAATAATAATAATATAATAGATAATAAATATAATAATAATAATAATAATATAATAATTAATAATAATTAATAATAATAATAATAATATAATAATAATAAATAACCATTAATAATAATAATGTAATAATAATAATAACCTATAAAATAATATGTTTCAAATAGTAATGATAATAATAATAAAATAATAATAATAATAATATATAATAATAATAATTATAATAATATACTAATAATAATATATATAATACTGATAATATAATTAATTAATATAATAGTTAATTATAATAATAAAATAATAATAATAATAATAATAATAATAATAATAATAATAATAATAATAATAATAATAATAATAATAATAATAATAATAATAATGGTAGTAGCTAGATTTTACGTAGGTTCAATCCCTGAGTTAGTTATTTATTAATATTTATTTAGGTAATACGTTTTTAATTTTTTAGTAAAAGATTTGGTAGAGTTTTCGGTTTTGAAGTCTTGTGGCATTGAGTTGTAAAGTTTAGCTGCTTTGTAGCTGACGCTTTGAGTGGCTTTTTTAGTCTACAGAAGGGAGGGTTTATGTAAGTATTATTTCTTAGGTTTATTTGATTTGCTACGCGCCTTGCTTGGTTTGAATGAAAATTTTGCTAGCAAGAAGTCACATGCATTGCTATGGATAATTTTATTTAGCAAGTCTTTAAACTGCAATATCTTAAGGCTTTTGAATAATGGTTGTGTATGGCTGTAAAAGTCTCTTGTATTGCTAATGAGGCGAATAAATCGCTTCTGTGTTACTATAACAGGGTGAATTACTGAGTTACTCGTGGTACCGTAGATAGGAAGACAGTAAAGTAAGTGAGGGTGTATTAGTGAATAGTATAATTTTCTAAGAATGTAAAGTGGTACAAAATTTCTTAATTTTATTAGCATATACAGGTATCTCGACAGTCTGCTAACTAGGTTGTTAATATGCTCTTTAAATGTCAGTTTATCATCGATTGTTAATCCAAGTATTTTAGCATTTGCAGCCCTATTCAGTTCTACATTGTTAATATTAATATTTAAATCGTTAATTGGTTTGTTGCTAAAAATTATGTAGGATGTTTTATTTAAATTTAAAGATAGCTTATTAGCATCTATCCATTTCATTATTTTTGTTAATGTGTCAGTTGCTTTACGAGATAGAGACTCGGCATTTTTGTCATTTATTAAAATGGAGGTATCGTCAGCAAAAGAGACTGAAAAAGTTTCATGAGAGTTGAACAGATCATTTGTATATAGAGTAAATAAAAACGGTCCAAGAATTGAGCCCTGGGGTACGCCGGTTGATGTTTGAAGTGTGGCTGAATTAGTTTCATTTAGTTTTACGTATTGAGATCTCTCCTTTAAGTAGCTTTTAAACCATTGTAAGTTTGTCCCTTCAAATCCCATTTTGTTCATTTTACTTAGTAGTATTTCATGATCAATCATGTCAAAAGCTTTTGTGAAATTTAATAATAATAGCAGGGAGGAGTCTTTATTTTCTATATTTCTGTACAGTTTTTCGGTTAAGCAAATGAGGGCATCAGCAGTTGAACGTCCTTTTCTAAATCCAAATTGTGAATCATTAAGAATATTGTTTGATATAAAATATTCTGTTAACTGATTGAAAACTAATTTCTCAAATATTTTACTAATCGTGTTTGTGATAGCTATTGGTCTGTAATTTTTTGCTAGGCAAAGGTCTCCTTTTTTAGGTATAGGGATCACTTTTGCTGTCTTGAATATATTTGGGAAAATTCCTGTCAAAAATGATTCATTGAACAAGTGTTTTAAAGGGCTGGCTATT
>JABUQX010025799.1:0-2500 GCA_015478945.1 Trachelipus rathkii
CTAATATTTTGAGATATAAAGTAATTTATTATAATAACGCAGAATCTAAATAAACAATAACTCACCCAGTATATTATAGAGAAACTATGATGTACGGATACACTTTCAATTTATTTTTTTCGAAAACATCATTGAATTGATATGGTAAAAACGTACGACTCCTTCTAAACTTATAGGAAATGAATATACTCAATAGAAAAAAAGAGGAAAGAAGAACAAAATTTATAGATATAATTTTAAAAGGGCATTAATTATAAAGCATAAAGACTGGAAGTAAAGCTAAATACCTTAAATTCGTACTATAATTAGAAACTGAGACTCGTGCTTTCTCTACTCGTGAAGCGCTGTCGGATGGTGAGAGTAGTAACGTTGGAATACTGGAATTCATTTGATTCTCAGAGTGTAGAGCTAACGTCACATCTATAATATTCGGATACACACAACGAATACACTCAACATGAGAATGTCGCAACATAAGTATTACCCGAGCAAAATATTAATGAAAATACGTTATAAAGAAGCATAAAACAAAAATAGATGACCCCTCGTTGAAAAAATAAGAAGAGCTTCTACCAATCATTAATAACTAAAGTAATAAAATTATGATTTATTATGAATGCGACACTAAGGGAATCGTTGCTCTTAAGGAAAAACATAAACCAGTGATATATATAAACATAAAATATATACGAATGATCCAATTTATTTTTGAACTATCTTTTTAAATGACAATAAAGTCCAATGTAAGATAAATCATTTCTCAAACTTATTTTAAATTTATTAATTTTAATTTATTTATTTTTATGTTTAGTAAGATTATTGTGTGATTTGTCATGGATTACCCTTAAGTAAACTCAAAAAAAATTCAGTTTTAAAATATTTATAAAATCAAATCACAACACTGTATTTTTTAATATCCTTAAGATAAATCATCCATGCAGGTCCCGAGGTCTTCTAATATTGAAAGAACGCTATCATGTTCTTGCCTCGAGTACTGTGTCACATCTTCTAGCGCTCACACTCATGCGGGTAGCACATCCTCTCTGCGTACTTTGATATAAATAATACGACCCGGTACCAAATTGATCCCTTGAAAACAATTTGTAATCTGTATTCATATTTCAAAGAATTCTATAGGAACTTGTGGTTAATGAAAAACTTTTCGCCTCCAGTTAAATACGAGAAAGATTTACCCACCTGAATCATAGGAGGGCTATCAAAAAAGTAAGACTTATAATCTCAAATTAGATCTACACACTTAAACCAAATACTTCACACTCTAAATTATATAATGACAAAAAAACTATTATATCACAAAAACAGTCTTATATCTACAAATTATAACCCCTCCTAATACATACAGAATCCAACACATGCTAAATCGCTTGACTCGTACACTAACACAGTATAATGTAATGAATTACCAACAATATTAATTCGAGGGATATATATCTTTACTTAACACCAATTTACTGAGAATAACATTTATACCTCAATAAGACATCTAAGAGTAATGTAAGGGAACAAGAACATACTGAGCATTTATGATTACATATCCAAAATTCCCAACTCAATCAAAATCATATTCTATCATTCAAAATTCAGTTTCATATCACTTATATACATCTATCATAATACTAATATACTAGACCATTTTATATTTTATATTTTCCTCTCATCCTCAGTCTAATATTCACTTATCACATACGTATCACATTATCCACATCCTCCAATAGTACTGCTCCGTACGCGATTCAATGCACCCTCCTTTAAGTCCAAGGAAGCACTACTAATATGCTGTTATTAATTAGTTCCAAATATTATTTAAATTAATGATTAACTAATTAAAATAACTAATTAATTCTATTAATAAGAAAACAGAAAATAACATCCAAATAAAGTTATATATCGTAATAAATGATACTAAAGTACATTAATAATTTTTAATAATCGCAACCTAAATATATAGAATATATAAATACTATATAATAATATATTTAATCAATAAAATATTAATTAAATCATCATTAAGTAATAAAAATTTATAATAATAATACAAATAAGTATATATTTTTTCCCCAGGTCTAGATTCTAGAGCAATGTAATGCCCCATTAAACATGTGATTTAATAGCGCATATTGACTCGGCAGTTTTTCGTCCATTTTTATTACGTAATATTTTTTAGTCATTACAAGCATTGTTTTATTCAGAGTTTCAATTTTTTAATTTTTATTAGGCAATTTTTTATGCACTAAAATACTCTAATTAAAAGTAATGAAAGTACACTATATAATTAATATGATAAGTATATATATAATATTTTCAGAGTCTATATGATAAGTAATATATTCATTACACAATTGTAGTTTCAAGCATTATTTATAATAAATATAAATTTAAATATAAAAAATGGAGGACACCGATATAAGAAAAATAAATATTTATGATAATATATATAACTTTAATTTAAACTTAAATAGATTAAAAATTTAAATTAATT
>JABUQX010025799.1:5000-36383 GCA_015478945.1 Trachelipus rathkii
CACAAAGAAAAAGTGAGGCCAGCGTACTTACATCGTGGAGGTGAGATACGTAAATGAAGATTTCAGCAGATAGCAGAAGGTAAATAAGATAGTAGAGAGAGAATACATGTAACTTATACCAAAGCAAGATGATAGAACCGTTTAAAGACGATATATTATATCTGAGCAGATACTGAAACTATCATGAGTATCTTCTGTTATTAATGGCAGTGCGAGTATGCAAGTACATATTAACCAAAGGAAGAGCATTCTAGTCGTACAGTTGTTACGAGTTGATTAGATAGACGCATAAGAGAGAATTTAAGCTGTAACGATGATAACTATTCATCTACATAATCCCATTCGCCTGAGTGATGTAAAACTAATTGTTGTGTATATAGCATCATTCCTCATAAATCCAAGCAGGCTCTAATAAATATTTTCCAAAGGGAGGAATTCGTAAACATAAGCGATACCTTGATCCGTCGAGACAGAAGTAGAGGAAATACCATACACAAAGAAATCGCAGATGGAGACATGAAAAGCTTTTAAGCGTATTGAGATATCATAGTACTGAGTATAGTCAGACTCAGAATAGATGAGGGAGTAAATTAAGCCTCCAAGTCCACAAGTGTGATCTAATCATTAATCAATAAAAGTGATGTAGTAATAAGTGTTAATCGCTTATGAGCCCATGAGTAAAGAGGAAGTAGAGTAGCTAATACAAATTGTCAATGATGAATATCTACTCAAGCGCTTCATCCAGGAAGGTTAAAGTAATAAGTTACCTATAATGGAAGCATTTTTATGATTTAATTTGCCGAGTATTGGACACTTATTAAGAATCGTAATGATCATAAACCATACTATATAAGCGAGTTCCGTACATATCGCCACGCAGGTCACATTGACATGAGGCCATACCAAAACGTAGTATATACCAGTTTTTGCGTTGAAAATAGCCTCTGATACCAGTAGTAGTGTGAAAGCGAATAGATGATTATTAGAGGAAATGAACTACCTTTCTACAATGAATCATGGATAACGTAAAGGACGTGATTACCTGTGGAAATTATAATTCAGGTCGACAGGATTACTCATCTTCTCAAGTATGCCAAGGGAGTTTGAGTCCAATTGAGTATCTATTATAGAGAGAATATAGTTCATTTGAGTTGGAGATACGACATTGTCTTTCTCATCTTGACACAGTGCCATATTAGCGTACAAAAAAATCTATGTCTGGATGGAAGATAAAGAAGCATTATTAAATTTCTAATCCACCAGCAAATTTAAGCATATCCGAGAGCGGTGAATTAATTTATACCAACCCCGAATGATATGTGGACGTTAATGTAAATAGGTATAACTGAGAGTAACATACTTACAAGATATGTCGCGCTCTCTCTGAGAGTTATGCACTTTCATGGCAAAAACACACACTATAAGCAGTAAGTATAATAAGTTTTGTGAGTCGGTCGAAGGATAAGAATACACCCAGACCTTCCAGAAGTACATGAAAGTGTCGTAAGTCAATGACAAATGAGTATCATGCCTAAGCTATACTCACATGGCACGAAAAGCACTATATACGCGTATTATTCAGACAAGGTTGTACAACTTGCAACGTCGCCCGTGAATTAAGAAGGACACAGCAGACACATCAATCTCAATAAACTAGTATGTATAACGCCTAGACAGAGCAATAATCAGAGGCAAATCATCTTTGCACCTGCACGTTTATGGTCCGAGAGCATGAAGTCCTGAAAATTGGAACGAGGTATAGGTAGCAAGAGGCAAGAATCGACCTCTTGAGATAGTCATCGAAAGCAGACTGTGGCCTCAGCAAGACCGAAGCCTACCTATAGTTGAAATCTGACTACACTATTTTAGGACTGAAAATAAGAAGTCATGTAAGAGGGACCTAAAAGAGCAGCTGCCGCTATAAAATGTAAATGAAATTTATAAAAATTAAATTTTAATAATCTACTCCAAGTATAATTAATTAGGGAATAAGCTGTATTCTATTTTATGTGGAAATATGAGAATAAGAGCGATAGCGCAAATACACGGTCTATCACGCAGCATTAGATAGACGTATATATACGGCGGAGGACCCGTTAAGGTCCAAAAAGTATAAAATAAGTTGAAAAGACGACTACACAATAATACGCTACTAGGCATGATTGAATGAACGAAAATTCCTTAGCGTCGTTTCATAATATCTATAATCACAAATAACGAGGAGCACGATAATGATTGATCTTTTTCATGTTTCTCAGGAGAGAGAAAGCGACAAGATATATCGTCTTAGAAAAGGCCCCCGGCGAACGGAAGACCACGAATGAACGAATCGTAAAACTACTAGTTGTAATAAAGGTATAATATCACTGTAAGCTGCCATGTTTCTCAATCCGGAAAAAGACGTCCCGTATATATAAATTTCTTAAATATAAGAGGCCATAACGGAGTGATATCACAGTTAGTCTTGAGGGATGTCTTTACGGAGAGCTAACATGCGCTAATCTGTGGGCTGGATTACTGCGTCCCGGAAATAGATAGCACCTTTGAGGTAGGGTCAATGTTTACAAAATGAATAAATGTTTCCAGTCAACAGTATATAGAGAAATGATAAAGGAGCTTGAGGATGTTATGACAGATACGAGATGAATTATCAATATCTGGATGTATTTATATATTTAGTGATCAAAAGAAATTTCACTAAATAGCCCTAAAGTCAGTACCATCAGGGCCTCCAGAGTTCAACCCGTAGATGACCTTTAATAGGATACCATTGAGGGAGTGGAGAATAGTTAAGACCATACAGCTCTTGTAGATGAAGGTATCGCTCTATTTTAGCCAAAGTTCTAACATATGATCAAATTCAGCACCTACCTAGTCACGGCTTTATATTATAATTACTACTGCGCAGGAAGCGACGATAGCAAAGAGCTCGAGTGAATTTGACATCACATTGATAGCAATACACGTTACCGTATGGAGTGGGCATCACTTTGTGATACTACAACCTTGTGTAGTGTTATCTTTCTACACACCGAAATATAAAGCGAGATCTAAAATCTAGGGTTATTGGAATTAGGAAGTCAGTGTATACTATTCATTAATTTTAAATAATAAGTTTGTGGTGATCAAAAGAAGTTAATAAGAGGAAATAAAAAAAACTACACTTAATGACAAGCATATTTAGGGTCACCGTTTACATTAGACGAAAGCCATATCTTAATATATGAATAGCAATGGAGGCTAGAAATCTAACCTTTAGACATGAAGGCATATAATGAAAAGAAATATATAGTAATACTCACGGCAAGAATAGTAAGAAGAAGTGCTGAAGCCCGAGATTCTAGAACACATAACGAGCAAACTAAACAAATATTTTCACAGAACAGCGTGCTCCACAACCAAATTCCAACAATTTGAATACTATATGATCAAGGAAGAAAGGAACGGAAGGTTCATTCTATAACGTATTGAGAGAGGATGATATTGTTGTATCAGCATCTCACGGTCGGGAATACCCGTATAGAAATAATCGCCGATGGATAGAATAAGACAAAGAGCGGAGACAGAGAATTCGAGGTCCGCCAGGGTGCCCGAGAGAGGAATTCATATAACGTCTCTATCAGAGTTAAAGAGCAGGGCAGGACGTAGAATTTCTAGCAAATTGAGAGTTCACAGTATCGAATTAAAGTGGTATAACGTATATCGGTGGTGTAATTTGACGCTTTGTTATCTGTAAGTCTGGAAGTTCGCCATGAAGTATATAGGCTATTCTCTTTAGTGACGTACGAGTATTATAATATGTGATATTAGTATGCTTGTAGAACTTCTGAGCACAATTAATTTCCATATAATGTTAAAACTAAAAGAAAATATTAGTGGATGTGAGATGAAGTGAACCTACCTAGCGACAGGACATAATCCTGCTGCATGAGACCCAGGAGTAAAATGAGTATACAGGTAAGAGCCAGCTTCATCCGAATATTCATGCCTAATGGTAAAGGGCTGTAGTAGACAAGTTTCCCTGTTGTAGAATAGTGCAGGAGAAGCTACATTTCTTTCCTAAGCGTCTCACAGACCATATGAGTAGTGACAGTAACAGTTATACACGTATATATTAGATAGATTAACTGTATCGTTTGAGACTAGTAAATGAAGAGGAGTATAACAGAAATGAGTAAATAGTAAACGTGAGTGAGACCGCTGGTAATAATATAACGTTATAAGGTTTTTATAAGCATATAATAGAAGAGCACCGATTACGTATTCGAAAAGTGTCAATTGGTAATAGTCAGTAGTGAAGTAAGATGGGAGCAGATTAATCACCTACGGACTATGCCCGTTTCGAGAGTAGGCCGAAACACGAGCATCGGATGAATGAATGAAGAATAGGTAAATAAGCGAAAGGCGTGATGGAATTAAGGAATGATTTGTATGTGACAGGAAGAGTATAAGGAGGTTTGTGATGTAAATAAACTGCAATCTATAATATATATAATATCAATATAATCTTATATATATAATAATAATAATATATGTAAGTGAGCGCGAAGGCGCAAGAAAGATAGGAAGAAGAGCATACCGGGAGGCAGGGGAAGAGTACTATGGTGAGAAACATAATGTTGCAATATTAAGTTGAGTATCATACATGGCTGTTTTGTGAGGAGGAGCAAAGTAGATTAAAAGAAGCAGGTAAATTGATGGATAATAGACTAAACACACTAGAGACGACTAAAGCACTAGGTATACTGAGTTTATATGACACAGCGGACAAGCAGGATAAACATATATCTACTATAAGCTGTATAGAAATGTACTAGAAATAATCATCTAACTCAAAGGGACACGCGAGGAGTATATGAGGAACTGATAGGAATGCTTGTATGATAATTCGGATATACGGGCATACTATTGGAGGAAAAGGTGAGTTATTCGAACTATATCGACTCTATCAACGCCGATAGTGGAATATAGTAGCAGCCCAACGAATTCAAAACACATTACCAAACTACATATATACAGACTCAAGGTATTTTTTTATAGATTATCTATACTCCAAGTATATTGAAGTAACGCCATGTAAATAATAGTAATAGGTTAATATTATCCAACTGCTCTTCTCTGCTGGGGGCCAGGCAAGGAACATAATCAAACTCCACTTAAGTAGGCAGAGTTGATAAGGAGTTACGAGATGTCAGACGTCGAACGCGAGACTCATCTCTGGATTTGAGAGACAAAATTCTGGATAAGAGCTATATTATCAGCATATACTTCATATCAAGATAAATATTATATGTTCACTTTTATATCGTCACTCCTAACGGCATAGAAAGCAACTGAGACTGAGTTCGGACTCAAGCTGAAAACCAATATGTATTCGAGTTTGGTTATAAAATATAGAAAATATTAACGTAAACCATCATCCAGGTCAAGGGCTGACATGTTCAGATAGAAAGAAATTTAAAGTTAGGAATATAGAGGAAGAAAGATAGTTCCAAACTTCACCGGGAAAGTATAAGAAAGAATATCGCTAACGGTTCACTCTGACATACATGTTTCTTGTGTATATAAGAAAGATTAATTATCCAATATAATATATTTATTAATATATATATTAATTATATATAATTATATAATATATATTAATAATATATATATTTATATATATTAATATATATAATATATATATTATATTTATATAATATATATTAAAAATATAATTAATATATATATATTAATATAATATATTATATATAATATATAACATATATTACAATAATATATAATTAATATAGTAATAACTATATTAATTATATAATATATAATTATTAATAAAAAATATATATATGGTATAAATATTTAAATATAGAAAAAAATTATATATAATATATAATATCTAATAAATTATAATATAAATACATATATAATACAGATATAATATGATAAAAATGGTATATCTGAAAAATGTTATAGTTAATTAACAATAATATATATTTATATATTCAATAAATCTTAATATATATTATATAGATAAATATATATAGTAGTAATATAATATAATATATAGTAATTAATTATAATATAATATATATATATTAATAAATATTATCAATTATAATATAATTATAATGTGGCCTCATAATTTAATCGAGATTACTCTTTCTTCAATTGGAGGAGCCAAACAATAAGGGGGAATTTTAATAAAACGCACCACAATTTAATAATATAATAATAATAATACGATAAAAATATTATCTGAGCATTAATAATAAACTAGATGTACATCAAAATAAACTATATATAAATATGATATCAATGGAAACTACATCTCATTAGTTTGCAAAATAAATGTTTCTTCCTATAAATAGTGTAATGAGTTTACGATAAAATATTTAAATAAGTGAAATGCATATATCCTTTTAACTGTTTCAAATTAGGTCAATTGAGAGATAGGACAAACAATAAGGTTCACAGGGTGCTTTTATACACAATATCTATATCATGGAATATTGCGAAGAATCATTTAAAAAAACTAAGCCATGCACAGAAGTTGTGCCTCAATCACTTCTATCTCGAGTTCGGATACTGTATTTAAAGAGATACATGTGTTTAAATTGGCGCGGAGAGATATGTCATGAGATTAATGAGAGCATTAATGAAATCTTTGAACTATAACAACTATATCTATGAACTATAACAACTATATCTATGGTATGAATAATCGATCTTGAATGGATTTAGTCACAACTATTATTGAGTTTTATTAACCACAAGAAGTGTATTAAAATATAATAAGCTTATTTCACTGTTAATATCATTCACCAATCCTTGTTAACGGAGGAATACAATCGCACAACTATTGAGGAGCAAAGACGTATTAAAGATACATGAGATTACCAATAATAATTAATCAAATTTAATCTCACATATAAACTGATAATAAATAATACAGACATCAATATATGAATATGGAGATAATAATGAGAGTGTAAATGGAATACATTAAAAATAGCAATAAAAAAAATTAGCGGACTTAATAAGATTAAAGATAATTATAATCATATATTTTTTATATTTTTGTCATTAAAACATCTGGTATATTAAAATCACTAAATATTATACAATAAAAAAAACTAGTAATTTACAGAGTGAAGAGTTTTTGTTTTATTATCAAATTCTAAGAGATTATTAAACTCTATGGATAGTAGCAAGTAGTGAGCGAATTTCCTCTTACTATGAATTCTCTTAATGTAAAAACACTATGGAGGAGTGATCTTTACAACACTGAGGTTTCAGATATAACGATCTACTTTTTATGTTGTTTATCAGTATTATCTTTGGTGTAGTATGCGAGAGATTCCCTTGCTCTATTTAGCTCATTGTTTGGCATTCTGTAAAACTACTCAACCACTTAGTTCCAACATACCTCGGACATCTGAATTGCTGGTGAGGTCTGATATCGACCGAATCTTTTGATATGTCTAATCTATCTCTTGTGCTCGCAGATGTGTAGACAAGAAGCCATATAGATCTCTGCTGGCACGGTCGGTTACGAGTAGATCACAAGTATTTGGATACGTGGTACTAGACGCACATTACTCCCCTAAGTTACCATCTACGCAAGTGGGTGTTGACCAAGTATCGACTTCTGGCAAGTGACAGACAAAGTTTCGCGTACGGTGTGAAAACATGAGCACGAACTATAAGGAGAAGAAATTGTTCAGGTCTACTGACTTAGATTGCACATATGACGAGTCTTATAATACCATACTATATATGAAGTATACTAATGATTTGTGGAGTAGATAATTAAATTCAAATCTTACAATACTAGTAGAGTACAATACAGGAGATACTTACTATATCTAGAGAAGAATATATATATAATACAGAAGTTCGAGTTGAGAGTCTAATCTAACAACATAAATCACTGAGGAAAATTTCGAATGGTTTCTGATTGGAGAATAATATCCTATTACTGCTGCAATAACATTTTAGTTATCATCACTAACACAGAGGAGGTGAGGAATCTAAAGAATGAAAGTAAAGGAAATTTCTCGATAATACATCTATCTGTATTTCCAATAACCTGTAGTTTTTCTTTTTCTTATATCTGTTCGTGTTGTGTCAGAGAGGTATAGTCGCCGCCTGCACCATATTACTTAGGGTCTTTGGAATTTACCATCACCACCTTCACCCTATTCACATAACTCCTGTTTGTCGAATATCACGTAAAATTATTAAAACTATCTATTTTTTTCTTTTTTTTCTCTCTGTGGTGGTTTAAATCCAAATGGTATTATTCATCTCTCCTTTTGAAATTTGACGCTCACAAGAGACACACACTGGATCCAATTCTCTATATTGCGAGAGTCAAGAGTATGAGAGAGTGCAGAATATATTCAAAAATTAATTACTATAGAATTATCTATTATTATTTACGAGTGAAACCGAATAATTTCACGTGAAATTTAAACACAACAGAAGTATAAGCTTATTTGGACTACTATTATAGATTCAACAATAAAAAGGACTTATCAAATACTATGTAATATAGACTGATCTGGTTTCTTTACAGCATAATCAAACAAAACTAAATCGCCTAACTATCAAATCTCACTATTGTAATGGCATATAATATGTTAGCGTTCATATAAGAATTTAATTGTCATTTATTTATATAGAACTTATCATTCTATTGAAAATCTCTAGATATATTCCAATATTAATATCACAAACGAAACATCATGACACACATACTGAGAGAATAGAATATCATATATTACACAGAGATATTAATTATTGTAAAATGAGAAGACATATAATCAGCACGCATCTCGTAGGGAAATCGCTATTATAAAAAATACAATAAGACAAAAAATTGAAAATACCACTTGATATTATACGATGTTTATTGCTATGAGCAAAAGATAAGTTTTAAGACCAACACTGTAGAAAGTCTTTACACAAAATATTGAACAGGAGGAGAGAGAGAAATAATAAATCAGAGCATAACTTATCAAAACAACAAATTTGAGAACTAGGTTAGTAGAGCAAAGAATATTAAATATTTTATACAACAAGCCTACAATATCTATATGAGAAACAGTGAGAAAGTAAAATCAGGAAGGACATAACACGAAGCTAATTATATATAGAGAGAGAGGAGGCTCAGAATCGCATAATAATATTTCTAAAGAACTTGGAATATCATGTTGATTCATGATAAAAACAGAACAAATTCGCAGTATACAAATACAAAACATCTATGAAAAGAAATAGATTGGCCATGAGAATGAGAGAAATAATTTTATTTATTTATTATATTTAAAAACATTGAGAAGTTTCCTATAACTAATACACATGAACTACAAAAAAACGAAGAGTAAATAAGAGAAAGAGGCACAATCTGTTTTTCAAGCCATTCGAAAAGAGCCTAAAGGACCATTAAAACACTAAGCAATGACACGACAACTGAGAAAGTATGAACACAATACTAAATAACTATAGATGAGAGAAAAAATGATATCTTTTCTCATATAACACGTTTATCAGATACACGCTACTGCTCACAAAAAACGATAGACCAACTTCCAACTGAAAAGGACTGATCAAATACTGGTAGATCATGCTATCTGGACATAATAACAGGTTCCTATCTGGTTAGCAAATAAATACAACACAAATTAACTAATAAAAGATAATATAAATAAAAAGTTTAAGAGAAAAGAGAGTATATATATATATTTATTAAACTAAATATACTTTAAATAACAATAAGAGCAAATATAATCTTAAGTTCCCTATTAAATTACTTTTATATTAGATAAAATCTTTCTTAGGTAAAAACACGGTTATTATATAATAATCATCACTTAGAAAAAAAAACGTTAGAAGCTATTAGCGGGTACTAACTCAATAGATACAAGGCGATGTTGTTATCCCGTCTTAATACAATTTAATAGATTGGCGAAAAAACATGATTAAAAACAAATCAAAACAGAGACATAAAAAGCGTACCCGTTAGGATTGTTTTTAGAGAAAATATAAAGGTCAAGCCGTTGATTCAATTTTATCAATGGTGATGGATAACCAACCGGGCGTATTTTTAAACTTCTGTAGTGAGAGACAACAGCAAACATTCTTTTCTATAATAATATAGTTGAGTTCCACTGCCTCTAACACACTCTTGACACAAAAGACAACGGTTTTTCCTTGCCGTCATCTGACATCTGGTAAAGAACGCCTCCTATTCCATAGTCACAGGCCTGTACTCATAAAAAATGCTTGGAATAGTCTGAAAAGTTAACTGAGGTTGTACCACAAATTCTCCTTAGAGTTCAAATGCTTTTTGGTGTTCTTCCTTCCTTAACATTCTTCTTTATTAAGTTATATAATAGGTTTCGCAATTAGTGCAAAGTCACTACTAAAAAAGCGAAAATACGAGAAAAATCCTAAATAAAGATGTTTTCCTTAACACTTGCTGGAGGGACGAACTCTTCATGATTTATTTCTGCTGGATCGCGTGAAATTCCGTCTCTTCTATTTAAATCTAGTAAAAACTGGTTTGTAGAAAATGACATTTAGTCAATTTAACTCTTATTTATTATCTTTAAACGCAGTAAAAACTTTCTTTAGTTTCAAAACATGTTCGCCTATTACCTCATGATAAGACTATCTGAATACATCTTGGGCAATAGGTCTAAAAATGTTCAACGCGATTGCATGGTCTAGCATAGGTACTTTTGGGCATTGCGGTGCCCAATAATAATCTGGTTGGGCAAAATAATCCTTTCCTAGTCTTTTCTTGTACGGAATGCCATAATTTCTGTGTTTCCTCCTCAACTTCGAGGGAATGATAAGCGTCGATTAAATCACAACTTGTAAAAATCGTACTACCTCCTAGGGACGAAATATCTCGTCTATTGAGGGCAGTGGGTAAACATCTGGGACGCTAAAGGCAGGTGCCTATAATCTATACAAACACCTGGTTTGTTAGAGTTCTTTTGGCCACCACAGTAGAGTGAACTATGTGGTCGAATAGAAGCTTTATATCCTTTCTTAATAGCTGCATCGTAAAATTATCTAGTCTTCCAAGTGCGATGTGGGAACGATATGTTTCTGAAAATGATCTTTGGAGCATCTGAGGTAAGTTCTATTTCAAACTTCTGTATGGTGGACAACAAGAACTGCATCATCAATCTAAGCATAACGTCCTTGTATTCAATTAACAAATCCAGATGTTCTTCTAAATGCTCAGGTTCCTGTAAAATAGAACATCTGCTTCTTATTTTACGTCAAATTAATCTGTAATAATTCCTCTGTATGCATTCTTCAACTTTATCTGTAAATTTCTGAGGCAGGTTACTATCAGTAGATCCTATCCTGCTTATTCTCTGTACAATAGCAGTTTATAAAAATCTTTTCAATAATTTCTAAATAGATGACAACTTCCTATATATTAAATTTTTTAAAAAGGCTTGTCATTATTCAAATAAATCTCAAAATAATCATTCAAATCTGTGCATACAGAGTTTGCAAAATATAATGGCCCCAAGGAAAAAGCAGGTGTTAAACACTTCTTTTCCAGTTTCAAATCTTCTTTACTCTCAGGTCTGACTTCCAAATAACCATAAGATTGAGCTGCCATGGTTTCTTCTATTAATAGCAATTGAACTTCTATTTTTTCGTCTGCAAGGTCCTTCCTTTACCGGAGGAAGTTGTAAATTTCTTTGTTCTCTTGATGAACAATATTATTCTTCATTTATTTCTCCTTTGAGGCTTTTCCCAATGAGCTTTGAGTATAATCTCTTGTAGGCTTTTCATAGAGCCTCTCTAATTACTGGTTACAATATTCACTGTAATTGTTTATTTAAATTTGTCATTTATATTAGATTATATTTATATCTTCTATATCTTTCCTCTTGATTCAGAAAAAAGCTTCCTAACTTGGCAAAGATTTTTACTTTAATTTCGTTATCCTCTATAAATCAATTGCATGAAGAAAGTTATTGTTATAGGTAGATTAGCTAAAATACTTGTTCCTAATAGAATTCCATTCCAAGCTCCAGTGCTTCCAGTCTTACACACTAAAAAGGTAACTGGGTAATACTGTTTGTAGCCTTAGAAGTAGATCAACTTCTCCTATGGGGTGGATCATCTGAGTTCCAATCCTTTGAACTATAATACTAGCTTCTTTAAGAGACAGTTTGAATCTTCCTTCTCTTCTATTTCCTTTAATCTATCCAACGATATCAAACAGGTTTGCTCCCTAAATCTAGTAAGCTATGAACTTCAACCTCGTCCTGACCTTTTTTTGAAAAAATATTGACAAAAAATAATGACATCCCAGTTTGGTCTAATTCCTCACCAAAGAAGCTAGAGGTTATAACACCACTCTTCTTTAAGCTTGAAGTATTTTTATTATGTTTATTTACCATTTTTTCATTTAAATCTTTGCCAGAACTAACTCAAAAATTTGGTTCTCTTGTAGAATCAAACTTTAATTTTCGACCATGTATTGTAAATCGACATCTCGGGTCATGTTCTGGAACAGCCGATAAATAGAGATCAGGTGAACCTGGACATTTACTTAGGATATTACTGATTGCTACGCCATCTTTGAGTAAGAGATTTGGCCTTTCTTAGATTTGAATCATTTTTTAATGCTCGTTCGAGCTTTGACTCCATTATCAAAATCAGTGCGGTTATTGTATGGTATTACTATTATTTTCATTTTCATTAAGGATCCATATAGGGGCATTCTTGCAATTAGACGTTAACGCCGGCATGGAACTTTCATACATACTCTGCAGTATGTGTTATTCCAACCACAGTTTCGAGAATGATGACCTAAAGATTCACATTTTAGGCAATAGTCCATTGACTTTATCTCTTTACTGAGAGTTTCTTAACTACTCCTTAATTGAGTCTTATATTGAAGAAGGGCTTGTTCTTTTTCCTGGAAGGGTAAAAGGGGATATCTCCAGTTCCTTACCTACTACTTTCATCTCTGATTTTTCGGTAGTAACTATCAACACAGAAACTCTAGCTGTATTCTCCTGATCTTCCTCCTCTAAATTTGATTGGGGTAAAATTTATCTCGCCAGTTCGACAATTCTTCCTAACAAACAAAATTGCGAAAATACACAACTCGTTTATCATTAATATTCTTGTTGCTTTTTTCTCTTAAAATTAAATTTTTTTTACTTATGTGTTTCTTTCTAAACAAGCTCTCTCTCTCTCTCAGGTTCTTCTCGTTTCTTCTTTCTCTCTCTCCTCTCTTTCTTCTCCTCTCTCTCTCCCAGAATCTTCAGCACCAGTGCCTTGACCCTTTATAGAAGTTCTTTCGCCCCTGCCATGGAGTATGCCTCAATTTGGGATGGTTACTCCTAGCAGCTTCTTATGAAGATGGAGTCTAGGCTTTTTTAATCTACTAATCTCTGCTTCTCAACTCTCCTCTCAGTATTTTCTACCCGTTCGAATAGTCATTCTTTTTTATTCTTCGTATTACATAATGGATACTGTTCCTTTCTGAGCTTTTCATATCGCATACGTCATTGAGAGGGTTGATGCGTACAGCCTTTTCCACACAGTCTATTCTTTATCTCTATAGTTCTATTTAACACGGTGATCATCTTACATGTATTCGCCTAATACAGTTGGACACCTCACTCTATATATTTTCTATATATATATAGTAGTATATATATACTACTATTATTATTATAATATATATGATATATATATATACTATATATATTATTATATATATAATATAGTATATTATAATATATAATATATATATATATATATATATATATATATATATATATATATATATATATATATATTTGACTTAGACACTTTCAATGGTGTGGATGGAGGCATTTAAGCCTTTCGATTGGATCTCCCTGGGAATTCTCCCAACGTCTGGGGGGAATTAGGTCAGGCCTTTATGGGCTTGCCTCGCCAGAGGCAGGTTGATATTATAGTATATATATTATATAATATATAATATATTATAATTATATATATATATATTATCTATATATATATAATTTATATATATATATATATTAATAGATAGCTGTATGTATATGAGTTAATTTGTCGAGGTTTTTATTTTGCGCGAAGTGGTCATTTGAAGACGCTTTCGAGATTTTGAGTCTATCGCGATTGACTATCTATCTCTCTCTTCTGCATCTGCTCTCTCTATATATTATAGTATATACTATATAGTATTATTATAAAAGTAGTTATATAATAGTATAGATATATATATACTATATAGTATCTATATATTATATATATATAAATATATATACGGGTATATATATAGTATATATATATAATATAAAGATATAATATATATTATTTATATATATCGTATATATATATATAGTATATTATAATTATATTATTATATAATATATTAATATATATAATAATATATATATAGTATTAGTATAATAGGTTTATAGTTTTTGAAAAAGTTTAAAATTAGTACATATTTTAGTATCGTTATATATATATATATATATATAGTATTATATATCCTAATATTATATATGATAATACTATATATGATATATATATTATATATATATATATGTATATATAATATATGATATATAGTGGCAAGCGTTCCGAAGGCATCATGCAGAGTAGTGAAAACTAACGCTACAACGAAGGAATAATAAGGAACGATGTGTTGATGTTGCAGCAAGCATTTCATCGTGAATTAATTTTTTTTATTTTAATTCTAATATAATTATTAATACCATTAAATATTAGTATGTATCTTAGTTGCTGCAAAGTACGTTCTCATTAATTTAAATTGGACAGTCAAAGAACAGTGAAAAGACAGTCAATCTTGTTTTTTTTTTATTATGCTCTGGAGAAGATGTTAATTTTTCGTTTTTATTTCCTTTTTAGGGGTTTCGATACAAAGAGGGACACGGGGGGACGAGTCGGCTCGTCGCCCCGTAAGCGAGAAAGCCGACTTGTATGCTTTTGGTTTACCCATAGGATTTTTTAGGTTTAAAAAGATATTTCTATCTCTCTTCTTTTCTGTCGGTAGCGATGGAGCTCCTTGTCTTCTTCAAAAGTATATTATCAGTACAGATTTGGTAATTTCGAAATTATTAAGAATTTTTCAAAGGTGTATTTTTGTGCAATCATTTACTTGTAATTTCATTGATAAATGTCTTCTGAATTAATTAAAATTTTATTATTTCTATGTAAGGCTGTTAGTCGTTTTTTGTGCACGTCCTTCTCGATCAAAAGCTCTGGACCGATATATATATATATAGTATATATATATATATATATATTATATAATATTTTATATATATATAATATATATATATAGTAATATAGATCTATATATTTAATATTATAATATATATATACAGTATATGATATATATATATAGATGAAGAGGATTTGTTAGAGAGAGAGGAGAGAGTGAATAAGTTCGAGAGAGGTCGCGTAGAATTTCAAAAGGTTCTCGGAGAAATTTTTGTGTAAATTTGACACTTTGTGGCGAAATACTCGCGGAAACTTAACTCGATAGTTAGTACAGTATCTAAAATATATATATATATAGTATATCATATACTATTAATATATCATACTTTATATATATATTATATATATGATATATATATATATATATAGATATAGTAGTACGTATATCGATAGTATATAGTATATCATATATTACATATATAGCATATAGTTATATATATATTGATACATTATAATACGTATTATAGTATATATAGTTATTACTGATATATATATATTATATATTCTATAAGATATATAAATGTATATATATATTATATATATATATATATATATATATATTAGTAGTTATATATTTATACATATTATATATAGTATATTATTATTATATTATAATATATTATATACTATATATATATTTATAGTATTATATATAGTATATATTATAGTAGTATAATATAGATATATAATTATATATAGTATATATAGTATATAGTATTTATAGTACTGCGAATTTTATCCTTTAAAAGGATGTTAGACAGATATATATCGAACGAGCGATGAATACGATTTTTTTCGATTATTTCAAGCAATAGAGCGTCAGAGTTAGTAAGAAAGTTTTGTATTTTTTTTGTTAAACTAAAGGATTACGCAAGAGTTAAATCGCCATAGATGGAAAGATACAGGGTCTCGATCGGCTCAGAGGGGGCGACGGGGGGGGGACTTCGTCCGCTCTGTCCACGTAGTCAGACCTTAAAAAAAAAAAAGAAAAAATTAAAACAAAATTAACATATAAAGATTAACAGGCAGTAATGAAGCCTGTGGCAACGTTTTTCTCTTCTTCTATTTGAGTTTAAAGTTAACGACGTCACAGTGCATGGTAGGACGGATTCGTGTTTCACGATATTGGTCGTGATTTCCTGTGATTGTTTATGTAACATTCCTTTTAAAAGAAAAGTGCCTATAGTATATATATATATATATATAGTATATATATATATATTAGTATAGTATATACTATGTTGTAGTATAGTATGGTATATATATATATATAATGGTATATATGATTAGATATATATATATATATATATATATACATTTATATATATATACGGTCTTGGAATGTGTTTTACAATGTGTGGGTAGATAACTAGCCCATTTGACGAGCGATTTATGTTAAATAAACTACGGAAAGCTCGTATTGGAAGGCAGCATCAGGAAAATCATTCTGGTCCGTGTTTCCTATTGAATGTATACTAAGAAATAGGCGAAGCGATTCGACCGTATCGTAAGAGTAGTATGTATTTGCCCTTATGGGCAGAGCATGCCAATGGAGCACCGTGGCATACGAGTGTTGAACTGCGAAGGGATGGCTGTGTTGAATAGGCTGTGTGGTGATGGTAGTGAGGCATAGACACTACGATGCACATTTTCATTAGTTATGTGTCCTATGGACGTGTGGTTACAGGTAGGGTAGTTGTGTACAGACGTAGAATATTGTTTATATATCGTAGAACTTTAAGTGATTTTATACGGTTTTAATCATTTCTGAAGTAGTATACATGTCGTTTCGGGTTCGTGATCGTTCTGTCGTATGGATATGAATATCTTTAGTTTAGGTCTACTATTTAATATATTAAGCCGTAGTGTATAGTGTTTATCATGGTGTAATGCAGGTAATTATGTTGTATTAGTATTGTGTTATATGAATATCTATTACTCTAGTATTATAGTTATAGACCATGTAATATGATTAATATCGAAGTATTCGAGTGATGGTATTCCTGCATTGGCAGGTTGCAATCGACCGACGGTTGCAGTTTTGTTTGACGGAGGATCCGCGGAAACGTTCTGTCAACATCAACTTCGTCAGGTGTGAGCACAGGGCCCTCTCTATAGGCTCCTCACCATGGCGGACTCTTTCTTCGCCGAGCAGGCTAACATGGTGTTCATGTACGATCGCGCAAATGGAAAAGTGAGCGCAAGGTGGCACGATTATATCGCCTAAGTTTCCGAGAATAGACAGGATCGGACTCAAGAGCAATTCTCGGCAGTGTGCCGAGATCTCGAAATTGGACCTCGTGACCCAGAACGCTGACCGATGATCGTCCTAGGTTTTCCACAAGTCCGGACGTCAAGACGTTTTTAATTACAGTGATGATAGGTGCGACCAAGTTGTGAGTCCCGGTAGTTAGCACAGAGATGGCTCGAGTTAGTTTGAATGCCAGGCGTGAATGGTAACAATTTGACGAGCTCCTATATCCATTATCGATCTAGAAGCGTGTTCAACGGTCTTACACCCTGCTATTTTGGCAAAGAGTGGCGTTCTACTGGTGATGTCCAGCGGATGAGGTCGTCTCAGGCTTCGTCGACATCTGTTCTGTTTACTAAAGAGGGCGTCTTCGGAAGGATAGTAGCACATTATCGTATAATGACCATCGGTTGGGGGACGTTAATCCACATGGCGTATCATGGTAATCCGTAGAGAGCAGTTCATGTCCACGTTTGGGGCAGGTATTAAAGGGATCTGATATTCGGACAAAAATATTCTCATCACGCGTCTGACGGCGTGAGCCTAGTCGGGAGCTCTTTTCAGCATACACTACAGCCTTTAAGGAGGTGGTAAGCATGGTTGTAACTAGTGGCGTTTGATTGTGATATCAGTGGTAACCCCAGCACACTTTCTTTATTTATGGGGCACCCGAAACCCATCATGTCAAAGCGAGACGCTTGCCTCCGAAGCATGATAGCAGCAAAGATTCGATGACTGGTGGCATTATTCCCTGCCATTCCGATCATTTTGATACGGGTACGGGCAGTTAATAGGCTCGCTTGTGCGATGTGTGGCATATAGCCGCGTGTGGGGTCGCTCCAGAGTTGCATCCTAATCGCCTAGTATGTGTATGGTTGCCGTTCCGTCTGTAATTAGTTTCGGACTTACTAGGTGAATTACATTGCATATACCACTTCGTATTTAATGTTATACAATTGCTATTCTACCAAGATACAGACGCACTAACACACGTGCTGGTCGAGAACCTGTCGTCCTCTCTCTCTCTGCTTCATCTCTCGTCCTCTCTCTCTTTCTCTCTCTCTCGTCTCTTCCTTTCATTCTCTCTCTCTTCTCTTCTCTCTCTCTGCTTCTCTCTCCTCGATCGTCTCTCTATCTCTCGGTCTCTCTCTCGTCATCGTCGTCTCTCTTCGTTCGTCTTCTCTCGTTATATATGATAGGTATATATATTATATATATATTATCTATTATATAATATCTATATATATATATATTATAACTATATATATATATATTATATATATATAGTATATATAATAGTATCCGGCTTTGAAAAATAAAGTACGAAGAGGATGTGACTATGTTGATCCAAAATTATCTCAACGTAAGTAAACGAAAATAAATATTTTTTAAATTATTTTATTTTTACCGAGAGATAAAAATAAGTAAACAAAAAAACGGATTCTGACGTAGTAAAATTCTTAAAGATGTTGAAAAAGATTTACAGTTTTTTTTTGAGTTTCGAGAGATGCCGCGCTTACTTGCAGACTGAGCCGGCAAAGGTGCAAATTTTGGGATTATTTTTTAAGAAACTCAACGAAGTACGCGGGTAAACAGATACGATGAGATAGAGTAGGTTTCTCGCCTATCGGGGGACGGACGGGGGATTCGGTCTACCCGTCTGTCTGCAGTGGTTCCTGACCACCTAAAACAGGAATAAAAAGAAAAAATAAGTTTCTCCACGTATAAAATAAAATGGTATTTGACCGTTTTGCTTTCAAGAATATATGCAGGTTTCAAGGTAATCAAAGCGTAAATGCAGGTTTAAGGAGTTTTACGAATATTTAGTGTTGATTAATTAATATTAGAATAAAAAATAAATTTTCAAGTTTCTTCGATGAATTACTTCCTGACTTTTTAAAAGTGGTTATTATATTTTTCCTTGTAGATGTTATGAGTTTCTATGAATGCCTGAACTCTTCGGAGATGTGGCCTACTATGTAGTACAGCTTTTTAGTATATATATATATATATATATAATTTTAGTATATATATATATATATATATAATTATATATATATTATATATATATTATGTATAAAGCGTTATGTGATTTATCAAACTTTAATAAATTATCAATCATTTAGTAATTTGGCTATTTCATTGTTTGCTTCCAATTATACCAAAATCACGTTAAGTACACGTATAATTACATCACATAGCACACACACGATATATAGTGATAAAGTATTATATATTATATTATGATATATATAAGTAAATATATATAAGTATATATATAGTATTAGTAAATATATACTATTATATATAAGTTATTATATTATATATATATAGTATATATATATAGTAGGTTTCATAGAGAAGGGCCGGCAGTGATGAACAGAGCATATGCCGCGCGAGAGCTTCCGGGACAATCCGATCATTCCCAGGATTCTCAACCACATCGAACTGTTTATTCTCCTCTTCTCATCATGAGTAGGCTGGCCAGATTTTCTTTCAACGCTGAATCGGGACAGTCATCTTCATGCCTAGGCTATACTTTATAATTTATACAGTATAGCCTGTATTAGCGGCTATGGCAAGATATATTATTATATTATAACCAAATAAATAATTTAACACCGTGTGTGTGTGAAAGTAAAGAATATAACTATTATAAGAGTTAAGAATCATATTTACTTAGCTAATTTGAAGCAGATTGTACTGGTGTCAATGAAGTAGATTTCTTAAGGGTTTGTATTCGGAACTTAGGTACTTCCGAAACTTGCGACGAGCATCGATCTCAGTAATTGCAAGTAGTTAAAGTGCAGCCTTTGAAAGTATCTTATAATGTTAACACTGCCTTTTATATTCTGTCCAAAAGTTTTTCAATCGTGATTCAGACGACCTGTTCTGTGGGTGTTTTGATCCAGGGTAGACATGAGAAAAAAAGATCGTAGCACTTTTTAGAATATTTGTAAATGGAATATTTCGACTTCTTGAAATGTTGTCTCTGATTGGATGATGAGATGACTCATCGCGAGTTATCAGACGTAATTTCCTTTGAAAGATATGCCTCAAGAACATGTTGTTAAATATGTCTGGTAAGCGAATCAAAATCGGATTGTAGTTATAGAGATTTGTGTGCTTTACATTTCACGAAGTGCAGGACTTTACACTGTCCCATTGGGTAAGATTTTTGCGGGACAAAGATGCATAAAGAATTTAGTGAAATGCAGGAAGATCCCGCAAAATA
This sequence comes from Trachelipus rathkii, assembly GCA_015478945.1. Lineage (NCBI taxonomy): Eukaryota > Metazoa > Arthropoda > Malacostraca > Isopoda > Trachelipodidae > Trachelipus > Trachelipus rathkii. Next base: position 25,796 of record JABUQX010025799.1, read on the forward strand.
GCGGGACGTCTCGGCGCGCCTAATCTGAGCCATACTGTTCGATTTATGCTTAGCTTACCTCTAAATCCGGATGACACAGAAAAAAACGGAGCTAGAATCTCTATATGCATATACACAAAAGTGAGTGAGGGAGGAAACTCGATAAACATGCAGTAGAGTGCGAAACAATGGAGTCCCAACACTGTGCGCATTCGTCGCCGCGCTAATCCCTTCAAGACATAATTGATATGCTATTCATATTGTGAATTTAATTGTAAAAAATAACACACATAAACACAGAAACCAACATATATAAAACATATTAAAATTCAACACAAACGGACTGGACTGACAACAAAACCAAAGAACATAGAGTCTTTCTAAAAATGACAATAGCGCATGGTATTGATCATCAGAAGCCTACGCTATCATCGAGTACTATCCAAAACCAAATATTATGGCTTATGAGCATCTTCACACCAAAGACAAAACCACACTCTAACTAACCCTTAACACAACTCTATATACACAGCCACCACCTTACAAGCTTCAACGGCATTAAACGACAACACCAAAATACAATCCTTCCAATCACGTGAGAAAAAACCATAACAATCTAAATCGTTCAGAGCGAAGAGAACTTCCTCACGATAATGCTAAACAAGAGAACTGATACAATAGTTAGATGGCTTTTCTCTCTTACTATTTGGTTTATAATGATTAATGATAACTGTAAATGATTAATGATAACTGAAGATTTTGTGATTCTCATATTAAGAGTGAGCTAATTACGTGATTTGATTGCCGAAAAGGAAAAAATTTTCGGCGAGTCTCAAGTAACGCCTTCATAGAAGGCTGATAGGACCGGCAAAGCAATGTCCAGACTTTTCTTTTGACACCGTCTGAATTGACTATCAATTCGTTGCTTAAATCAGTGAAGCTTAAAAATTATTGATAATGAGCATTGTAGAATTTGAGAGTAGGCTGATTAAGACTTGGAGAGTAGGCAGATCGAGCGCATAGACAAAGATTGTTGAAACTTAGACCATTACGTGGAAGAGAAGGATGAATGAATAGAAATTTTACAAGAAAAGATTGATATTGAACAAGGACGACAAGGAATAAAGTTATTGCTTCTGAACTGGATTTTTCAGTCTGCCGAAGAAACGTAATTTGAAAACCGAATGCTCATGTATTGTTTCTAGTTATTAAATTGATAACTAACTGTCCAAGATTTAAGTGTACAAGAAGTTGCTTGTGTCAAAGTTTAAAAATAGTGATACGATGTTGCTAAGTGATGAGCCAACTCTTTTCCGTCGACAACTATGATTCTACAGGAAGAGAATGCAAGAGTCATTTATCTTGATGGAGCTTCTTTAAAGAATATGATCATCTCTATTAGCTATCATATCCGAAGTTGTTAAAAGGTTAAACACTCAGAATGAAGTTTGTGTTTTTTATTAGGTAAGTGGGGCACCTTGTATAGCGCGTGGAAGGAGTGGAAAAACTAAAATATTGAACCAGAAAGTGTAAAAAAGATATCGGAAAGATTTGATTCAAGAGTCTTGGTTTTGTATGTAGATTGACCTGAATGCGCGTGACGTCATAGTGCCACGTCATGACTCTCATGGGTCAATTTGATTGTGGACGTCAGAAAGTATGCGTACAGTTACCGTTGTCGTCAGAAATAGTATATAAGTATTATATAGTATAGTATATAGTTGATAGTATTATCTATTACTAGTATTATATATATAGTATATATATATATAATTATATATATTAGTATATATAATTAGTATATATATATATATTAGTATTATATATATATAATATAATATATATATATATCGATTATCTATATTATCTATATCTAATATCTGTATTCTATATCTATATATATATTCTATATCTAATAGTATATATATATAGTATATAGTATATAATATATATATAATATATTATATTAATTATGTAGTATGATATTATATATATATGTATATTTATAGTGATATAAGTGAATCAAATGTCCCAAATGGGTTTTGAGATTTATAGATAGCGAATAGGGATTGTTGGATAAATGGTCCCAAAAGTAATTGCATTGGTTTGGGATTTATTTAGTGTGTTTTTGGGGTAGTATCACTAAGATCAGCAGGGTAACCCGCCGATAAGGAGTCGGGGTCTCTCGCCTCTAGGTGGACGACGGGGGGGACTAATGCCCCCCTCCGGGGATGGTTCCGGAACCCCCGCTTTGGTCTTTGGGTGTCGGCGGGGGTTCCTTCGACATCCCCCCGCTTGTCGTTCCCGCATCGCTCGACCGCCTAAAAGGTATACTGCCATTTTCGGGGCTCGTTGACTACTCTGCATTAAAGTTTCCTAAACTTTACTGATGCACTGTGCTGAAATGTAAAATTAAGCTTATATATATATATATATATATAGTATAGTATCTCATATATAATAGTATATATATATATATAATATATTATATATAATATATATGTAATATATTTATATGATAATATATATTATATGATATATATTACTCAACAAGTTTGAAATTTTTGTACGGCTTCAAGAAAATTTTCAAAGCGTTGATCTCGTTGTATACTTTTTGAGATTTGGAGAATTATTGCTAAATAGCTGACTAGATGTTTCTCTTTTCTTTCCTCTCTTAGGATTAGTGGACTTAACGCTAATAATAGAAGCATGGAATGTTTTTTCAGTAGCAGAATAATACGATTTTGCAATCCTTGTACAATAAAAGTTATATTTCTGTCCTTGTTTAGTTAACTCACATCGAATATCACTGTATACATGTTTTTGTTTCTATGATTAACTTGTTGTATAGTTGAGAAAGCCAATAAGTACTCTTCGTCACCATTAAGTTCATTTTATAGACCGATGATTGACATTATAGAGTCATGTTTTGCACGCACTTTTATAGACAAAAATTAAAAAGGGGGTTTTTAAATTGGACAACTCTGCCAACTAACTCTAAATTTATTTAGCATAGTTTATTTATTAAACTGCATGTTGCTAGTTTCATAATATATTTCCCACTATTATTGCCAGATTTCAAACACTGCGAAATACCAATATGATATATATACGTATATTTAAGTTATTATATATATATACGTAGTATATATGTTATAGTATATTATATATTATATATGTATATATATATATTATTATATTTATAATTATATATTATCCCCCATTACTTAATTATCGCTTGACGTCAGAGATATTATAGTTACGCAACCGTCACAGTGATGACGTCACGCATTATTTAGTATACGTAATTACGTAAGAAGTCCGTTAAATATATATTAAATGCAAGATTCTTAGTTCTACAAAAAATACAGGGGTATAGATATTAGGGTTCCAATTTTTAATTTGCTCTTTTACATTATTATTTTATGAGATTGGAGAAGCAAAGTTTTCCAACTATAAACATGGCTAGGGTTGATTTTAGATTTAGTATACTGTGTTAATACTGTGCAAGTAGATGTTTAAGGCTTTTCACATCGTCAATTTGCTGAATTGACTTTAAAATTGAGACGCAAGTTATTTTTACGATTCACTCAAATTGTGTTTGGTCTCGTTGGTTAACCTTTAATTATGCTTTTGTTTGTTATATACAATGCTTAATTATAAACTACATATCTACATTAGAGTTGACATTGCTGCTTTTGTGGTATTATTAGACAAGAGTAGAATATTATCAAAATGGAGCTTCACATGCGCAGTCGGCGCATTGTATATAGGAGTCTATTATATTAATGTATATAAGCCTGCAATAAAACCTGTTTCCATTCTTATAATTAATATTGCATGAGAGTTGCTTTTGTTGGTTTCCTGTATATTGTTTATTATTATACAATAGTATACGTTTTTAGTTTTATATACTTTGGCTGTTTGGCTATATTTACTTCGTTGATGTTGCGTTGTAGGGAACACCGATTTTTTGAATTTTGTTATAATAAATAATTTTAATAACTAAGAACTTTATAAAGGTTCATTTCTTAGACTACAAATGCCAATTAAATGTAGAAACTGTAGGTTTACCTTTATCGAGTTCTATTTGAAAATATGAAAATTGTTTAACTATAAATTAAATCATTAGCTATTACTTATATATGCCTTGTTAACTTTTGAGTAGGATGTTCCATTCAAATCTGAAGTAAAATTAATTAAGACTTCTTACGTTTGATTAGAGTTGTTATACTTTAGTAAGCATTTTTTTTCCTTTTTTTTTTGTTTCTTTCAGTTTGCAATGTTGGCTGGCCCTTTGCATTGAGTTTTATTCTGTATTTAATCTATTACAAACTATTTTACTATATTTTGTTATTATTTTCCTGATTGTATTATTATCTTGTTAAAAAGAGAAAAACGGTGATGCCGCAAGGGGAGTAAAGATTCATGAGCTATAGTGTGTATTTTTTTTTTTTTTTTGAAGGAATCACGTTACCTGATCATATCTTTATTTCATCTTAAGTAATAGTATAATGAACCTGTAAATTTTCGAATTTTTGTATGTGGTTCTGATAAAGTCGAAGTCTATTATTATTATGGATCATGTCTCGGTTTTCTTACGTTCTCTGGAGAAGTTTTTTTAATAATGAAAAAGAAATTTAGCGTTCTGTGAGGGAAAAGCAAAGGCAACATCAATATTTGGTGACGCTCAACTAATTATATTTTTTACGGATTTTTTTTTTTAAAGTTTTTTTTTTTATGTTTAAGTTTTTTAAAACGATTTTTACTGTCAGTTAAGATTGTTTTAAATATTTTTTAAACAATTTTATTTAGTAATAAAGATTTATAACAAAATTCTCTCTCTCTCTGATATATACAACTTACTCCGCAGCTGCGAGCGAGTAATTTATACACGGCACGCCGCCCCGAGCATCATTTCAAACGGCGCATTCAGAGAGCGGTTGCCATGCATTCGCTACGCAGCCTTGCCCCCCCCGGTTTTTTTTGGGCAATCTACCTAGTGGTATTGTTTTAATTTTTATTAAATTAATAAATATCTGAAGAAAAAGATAAGACATTCAAGTTGAAATACTTTTAAATGATAATTCCTGAAGATAATTATGCCCATCTAGTAGTATATATATATATATTATATATATATATATATAATATAGTATATATATATATATAATATATATGTTATTATATGTCTTTTTTTATATCTATAGTATATATATTATATATATATATATATAATATATATATTTATATAATAGTATGACCTTGGACCTCTTTAACATGACTGAAAGAAAATTTTCATCGGAAAGGTTTACTACCTTGATATATTACTTTAAAAAATGAAAATTTTCTTTTATTTTGGAAAAAAAAACAATTTCCTCTTTTTGTGCTTCACATATTTATTACTGTGTCACAATAAGTGTTGTTATGATTATATTTATTATGATATATGTATATATATTATATATGTCTATATATATAGTTATTATATATTAATTATAATTATATATATTATTATCTATATATATATATATATATATATAATGGTTCAGTTTTTTTTAATGCTCACAATACTGTAACTAAGAAGGCATGGTAGCTACAGTAAACAGAATTATATAATTTGAAGTGCAGCCGAAATTCTAGAGATGATTTATTTTTTTTTTTTTTTTTTTTTTTTTGCTTATTCATTCCGAGAATATTTTAAATATTTCGCCCCATTTAGGGGTGAGCCAACGGGGGACAGGAGGGGGAACGTTATCCCCGGGAGGGGATGTCGGAGGAACCCCCGCGACCCAAAGACCAAAGAGCGGGTTTTCCGGAGACCATCCTCGGAGGGGGGATTAGTCCCCCGTCGTCCACCGGGAGCCGAGAGACCCCGACGTCGATGCATCTTTGCGGTTTTCCTATGGTATTCCTTTAGTTTAAAAAAAAATATTTTACTTAACAAAAACACTTGGTATTGACTTTAAACTAAAGGGATACATGGGTAATCGACAAAAACAGATGGAGGAGTGGGGTTCTCGGCCTCCGTGGTGAGGGGGGACTAATCCTAACGGGATGGTCTCTCAGGAAACACCGCTCTTTAGTCTTTGGTGTCGCGGGGTTCCTCCGACCATCCCCTCCGGGGTATGAACGTCCCCCCCTCTCTCCCGTCTGCTCGAGCCCCTAAATGGGGGATTTTTTTTAAATATTTTCGATGAATAACCAAAAAAAAAAAAAAAAAAAAAAAAATCCCACATTAAAAAAACACATATGCCAAATATATAATTTGTTTACTGTAGGACCTGCCGTTCTCTAGTTAATACTGTGAGCATTAAAAAAACTGACATCTTATATATATATATATATATATTATATATATATATATATATATATATATATATATTATATATATATAATATTAATATCTATTATATATAAATATATTATATATATATATATATATATATATATAGTATATATATATATATTATATAGGTCAGCCTCCCAGAAAGCAACATGAACGTAACAAAAAACGCATGAACAGGTAAATAGAACAACCACTCTAACAGTTTTATTCAATAGCCCTGTCTTTACCATGAAATTTAAAAAAATTAAATAAAAATAACGCTTTTGACAAATTTAATAGTTTTAAATTTGAGAAAACTTGTATGATATTACCGTTTTCTGAGAATTCAAAGAAACTCGCTACTAGAGTCAAAATTTCTTAGCTAGAGTGAAGGTTGAAATTTTTTCTTTTTGACATCCATCGGGGAAAGCGGGACGAAATGAACACGTACAGAGGTTGTAGAATTTGGACGGGGGACGACGGGGGGACTTCGTCCCTCTGTCCCTTCCGTCGGCTCGAACCCCTAAAAAGTATAAAAAGAATAAATAATATATTTCTCCAAAGCGTAAACTTAAATACTATTTGGACTTTGCTTCTGGAGGCTACTGTACCGGATTCACGGTCATTCACGTACCGAAGCTTGCACGATCGATAAATTATAATAAGTATTATAGTTGGTATTAAGAATTATAAATGAAAATATTCTTTTAGTATCTCTGATTTTCTTTTGTGCTAAATAAAAATGTTATTTTTTTTTCCTGTAAGCTGTTATAATTTTTTAGTTACAGCATGATGCTTTCGGGAGGCTATCAATACTAGATATTATACTATATATATATATCTATAATATATATTATATATATATATTATATAATTATTAATATATATATACTATATATAATATATATATATATATATTATTATATGTACATTACTATATTAAACATAAAAGGAACGTGAAGCACAAAAAGAGGAAATTGTTTTATTATGCCAAAATAATTAAATTTTATTTTTTAAAGGCAGTAATAAGATATCAAGGGTGGTAAACTTTGTCCGATGAAAACTGTTTATTTTCAATCATGTAAAAGGTCAATGGTCCATATATATTATTTTTATAAAGTAGTATATATATATATTATATATATATATATATATAATTATAATATATTATATATTATATCTTATATATATAATATATATTTAATATATATATTTTAAATTACCTTTATTAACCCAAAAAAAGAAGCGGTTATTTTAAAATTTTTTATGCATTCACTTTGTTAAAAATTGAGATTTATGTTAATAGATTTTAAAATTTAAAACAAGTTGTAAAAATTTAGACAAAATTTTATGGAGTCCAGAGAAAATGTAAGGATTTCGAGACTGAAACCATTAGTTATGAATTATTATTATAATTATTAATATTATTATTATTATTTTATTATTATTATTTATTATTATATTATTATTATTATTATTATTTTATTATCTATTTATTATTATATATTTATATTTATTTATTATTATTTAATTTAGGTGTTAGAATTAAATTTCAGGATTTATCTTTTACAAAGTAAATGAAACAACGTCTTTTAAAATGTAATGCGATAAGTAAAATGATTATTGATTATGGCGTGGTTTTCAGGTGTTTGTCTATATTTGAAGTGACTCTTTTCGTTATTTATTCAATGACTAGTCACATCGTCAATGTAACTCATTTGAAAGCAAATATTTGTATTTGATTTTAAAGATCCATTAATTCGTAAATATTTACGCTCTCCGTAATCTTAAGAAAATTGGATTTTTTTTGAAGTGGTACATTTAATATATACTCCTGGAAAGTTTGAAAGAATAAGTCGACTGGTTGAAATTTTAGGGGGGGGAGAACCCCAAGTTCTGAATTTCTTCCCTATTTCCATAATAAGCTGCATAAAAGTATCATTTTTTCAGATATTTCAAAAATTATTTCACTAAAGTACGTGAATATAATGTAGTAGTAATAAAATATTTGTAATGAACCCATATTATAGTAAAAATAAAAAAAGAAAATGGAATTTTTCAATTTTTTTTTTTCAAAATTTTGAAACAATTTTTCAAGGTTCTGTACTTATCAGAACATATTCATATATATTGAATGCGATAACGTTCTTAATAAAAATTTGTGTACAAATCTTTGAAGGGTCCAAATATGGGAAGGTTTCTGGAAAGTTTTATTGATATGCACAGCTCAAGCCTTTTTTTTTATTATTTCTTTTTTATCTCACTTTGATAATGGGAAAATAATATTTGTGGAGAAAAACGCAAATAAAACAAAAACTTGACTTAAATCATACATATCACTATATGATCCAATAACTTTTATTAAAGGGACTGTTGTGTACTCTTAGAAGTGGTCAATATGGAAGGTTTTCTGGAAGTTTATCGATATGCCACGATCAATTTTTTGTTTATGATTTTTAAATCAGTAATAATGGGAAAAATAAATTTTCAAGAGAAAGCAAAAACAAAAAACTTGACTTCAATCAGAATACTTCACTCAAATGAAAGAATAGACTAACTTTATAAAATTTGTGTACTTTGAAGGGTCATTATGGAGGGAAGGTTTTCTTGGAAAGTTTTTATTTTATTCGATGATGCACGATTCAACCTTTTTTTTTTTTATGATTTTTTTATTCTCAGAGTTTGAAATATGGGAAATAATAAACTTTTCGAAATAAGATTAGAATAATTGAATATAAAAAACAATAACTTGGAATTTAGTGGATTGGAGAATTAAAATGTAAATAATAACATAATAATAAAAATTTTTTAAAAAATTATACTTTGGACTCCGGCTCGGCTCTGCTCCGGTCCGCTTCGCTGGCTCCAGTCCGATATATTACAAATTGCTCAGCTTCCAACTTGACTCTGCAAAAAAACTTTTTCATGCAAAAAATTCTTTAAAAACATTATGCTTCCGACTCCCCGGCTCCGGCTCCGGCTGTCGCTGCCGTGTCCAGTCGCTTCCGGTGCAGTAAATGTCAAAATTGGGCTTCAGATTTTCCACTTCCATTGTGCGTCATAAATTATTTCACATTTCAATAAAAAAAAAAACCCACTCTTTATTAAATAAATTTATAGCTTGACTCCGGCTGATTCCGGCCCGGATCTGATTACGGGTTAGTAAATTCAAAGGGTTGGCTATTCCAGTCCAACTTCCCCCTGCAAAATTATTTTACCATATGAAAAATCTTTAAAAAAATTATATTTTGACTTCCCCGGCTCAGTCGCTCCCGGGCGTGCTTACCGTCCAGCTTCCGACTATATTCAATAATGCTCAGTCTCAACTTACTGCAAAAAAATTTTACTCTGCCAAGAAAATTCTTTAAAAAAATTATCTTTGGACTCCGGCTCCGGCTCCGGCTCGGCTTCGGCTCGGCTCCAGCTACGGGCTGGCTCCAGCTAATTCAATATTGCTAGATCAACTTCCTGCATCATTTCACATTCAAGAAAAAATTCTTTAAGTATTTAACTTTTGTACTGCGGTCGGACTGCGGTCCGGCTCCGGTTCGGATCTGATTCGGTATAAGCTAAATTCAAGGTTGCTGCCTCCAATCTGGCTTGCACATTACTTTCACATAGGGAAAAAAATTCTTTAAAAAATTAATAACTTTGATAACTTCTTCCGCTCCGGCTCCGGCTACCGGCTCCGGCTCCGGCTCTGGTCAATTTCAAAAATTTTTCTAAGACTTTCAGGCATATTTTTGGCGCGGGGTCCCAAAAATTTTTTAATAAAATATTTAATCTTATTGATAAAAATGTATAGGCTACTTTTTTCTGGTGCCGTGGTCCGGTTCCGCTCCGGTGCTGATTTGCTTCGGCATTCATTTTAATGTTTTGTTCACCGCCAGGTTTCGGGCAGGACTCAGCGATTTCACTTGAAAAAAAATTATTGATAAAAATGTAAATACTTGGGCTCCGGCTCCGGCTCCCGGTATCGGGTACCCGGCTCTGGCTCCGGATCAATATTAAAAATTGGTTAGTTTTAAAATCTTGAGATTATTAGGCATGCAACTGTCTTATCTGCAAAAAATTTTTGTGATAAATGTCTAATTTTGGCTTCCGGCTAAGACCTCGGCTTCGGAGATCCAGCCTCAGGTGTGTTTGAAGTCAGAATGCAACATGTCACGACAAGCCCAGATATTACAGTTTTCAAAAAGTTTAACGTTGATCCCAACAAAATACAATGCAGCAGAGAAATTGTAGAAGCCCGCTTCAGTCACTTCGAGATTGAATCATTGT
>JABUQX010025800.1:0-2500 GCA_015478945.1 Trachelipus rathkii
ACAGAGAGGAGATTATCAGTTTCCACCTACTAAAATTTTAGCAAGGATGTCAATAATGTATTTCTTTCTTTTAGCTATTGTGTTTTCAGTTGATTTTTTTTTTTTTTTTTTTTTTTTTTTTTATTTTTATTATTTTTTTTTACTATCAGTAGTTCCTTTGTAATTTTGCCTCAAGGATTCCAACAATGGTCACTTCTACTTTTCTTATGTATAGCTGTTAGTAGAGTTTGATGGAGAGTAGATGTGCGATTGAGTCGGCGTATCTTCTAATAGTTCATAATATCCTATAAAAATAGTAGTATAATGATATTATCTATATATATTTTATATATTTACTATTATATTTTATATCTATTACTGGTTTTGTGAGTTATTATTTAATATTATATATGAGGATTAATATATGTAATATAGCAATGTATATAGTATATATATGAGATATATGTAAGATAGTATATAGTACAAAAGTATCAATTATAATGTTATTAATTAATGAGGTATATTGATTATTTATGTATTATATATATTATATATATATTTATATTAGTTATATTATATTAGTTATATAAGTAGCGATTATATATATAATATATATATATTATATGATATATCTTTATATTTTTAGTTTCAACACACTTGAAGTAATTTATTAAAAGATAACTTGCCGCGAAGTGCATAATATGCCTTTTCATAAATACTAATAGAGTGTCGTGATATACCGAATAATTAAAAAAGGAGCCTAAGATTACTATTATAATATACTAATAAAATTATATTATTAGTATACATTTATATTATATATATGATTAAATAATATAACGTATAGTGAATAGAATAATATATATATAATAAGTTTAATATCCATCATTATATATATATGTTGATATATGACATACTGATACCATTGTACGAGGGATGACTATATATATATATCAGGTTATAATAGTAGTATATATCATAATTATTAGGTGGTGTCTAAAGCTGAACACGAATGTACATCGAGAACAGGCGAAGCTACTTACAAAGAAAAATTAGTGATATTATAGGAAACAGAGCAGAGACAATTTTTAAGGAGGGGTGTTTAATTTTTTTTTTTTTTTTTTTTTTATATTCCGCATTTTATCTTTTTGGTGCCGAATAATTATTTTAAAAAAGAATTTTCCCACATTTAGCGGGAAAGTGCGCAGCACCGAACTGGGGGATACAGTAGGGTGGATATCACGAAGATCCCACCCCGTCGATCCACCTGGGAGGCGGTGAGAGAACCCGCGACTTTCTTGCCAATTCTTTTGCGGGTTTAACCGTCTCTTGGAATTATTCCATCTTTAGTTAAAGTAATACCTAAAAGTTGGTGAAGAAAGGGAAGAAAATTAGTTGAGTGTTCCTTTTTTTTTAACTGAAAGGAAATACATAGGGTATACACCCCCGACAGGAGAAAGTTAGTTAGTACGGAGTCGGGGTCTCTACTCGCCATTACACGATGGGACTCGACGGTCTGGTCTATTTTCCCCCTCTGTCCCAGTTCCGAGTCACTCAGAGCCCCCTAATGGGTAAAAAATAAAAAAATAAAATATCATTTTATCTCGAGATATGAAAAAAAATAAAAAAATAAATAATAAATAAATTAAATAAATAAAACCACTCCTTAAAATTTTCCGCTTATTCCCAAATATATAATTTTGTTTTACTGTAGGTAGTTGCCGTTCTCGTAGTTAACTAACGATGTCTAAGTTTATTAGACACTCTGATATATATATAATTATTATCTATATTTAATATATATATATATTATAATTATATTACTATATATATATTATATAATATATATATATATAATATATATATATTATATTAATATATACTATATATTAAGTATATATATTACTAATATATATTATATAATATATATATTAATACTATATATATATATGATCACTATTATATAATAATCTATATATATTATATAGTAGGGTGAATCACTAAAGTATGATATATACTATATTATTGTACTTAATTATATATATAGTAATCGTATACGTGGATATCTTGACTTAGTGAGTAATAATAATAATTTTAGCTCTATATAAATATATATATTATACGCTATTTGCCATATAATACACGCTCTCCAGGTGACAGAGGGGCTGAAGCCATACAAAATTTAACTAACAGCGCGCAATGGTGGCCAGAAGCAGTTGTTATTTTTATATTTTTTTAAAGCATTCATATATGAAATAAATTTATAAATATAAAATAATTATAAGGTTTAAATAAGTCCTCGAACTGTCTTGTAAGAACTTGAACACTTTCAATCGATTGAAACTAATTATTTTGAGAAATTATTATTAAAATTTTCCTTATTCTTTTTGAGTAAAATAAAGAACAGAAAAAAGAAGATTAACATTTACTTTTATTAGGCATCAGTGTTGCCTAGGGAGCACGCGATCCTTACATGCATATCACAGCATCATGTAATGGTAAATTCCGTATTAAATTTAAT
>JABUQX010025800.1:7500-18995 GCA_015478945.1 Trachelipus rathkii
AAAATCCTATACTTGAGTCTGCCATTATTGACCAAGCGAAAAATAATAAAATCCAAAGAACAATAAAAAGTTGCTGGTGGAAGCTTATATATATTATTCATATATAGGAATGAAATATATATAACTACTAATATCTTATACTATATATTATCGGATATCAAATCAATTATATTTCTATCATAGTTTATACAAGGAGGTCTAATATACATTATAAATATACTCCGTCATGGAAAAATATCCATCTCAGCCAGACCGTAAATTAAGCAAATATCCCTATAAGTGCCAGCGCTTCCAAGTCGGAGAAAGGATGGAGAAATTCACTAAGACAAACACATGCAAGCAACCGTGTAGTTAAAAAAACTTTGTTCTTGCAATTCTCCACGTGTTAGCCTCGGAAACAGGCTGATTCAAAGACGTACGAGACCCTTTAATCGAATAAAGGAACATCAAGAATTACTCGACAGCAACTTTAAGATAGAGCAATACATATAAATATAGCTACTTAGCTATATTTAATAATGAAAAGAGTCAAAGGCAGATTTTACTCTCATCAGCGGGATTTCGAACACTGGAACTACCGCGTAGTGCTAGAGTTAAATCGAAATTGAGAGAGAATAAAACGCTTATCTTATAAAAGAGATCAATCATGGAAAAGTGATGAATAAGACTAACTTGAAGGAAATAAACAATAATAAAGACATTAAAGAAATTTTTTTTTTTAGAAATAATAGTTTTAATTCTTCCATAAACATAAGAAGCCAACGTATACCACATAAAGGAGGAGAACCTGGCATGTAAATTTATTTGTAATAGTGATAGAGTAGGAGAAATTAGATGTCATGGGTAAGCAGAGACGCGAGAAATATAGGAGTGGTGAAGTGGAAGAGTACTCCTGAGGAAATGTTATGGTTTGATGTTTTTCCGGGGGAGGTGGGGATGGTGGAAGCAACATGAGTCTGCACATTATCATAGGAACTCGCTAGTAGGTTGTCTTCTCTTTACTCACACAAGAGGTTCGGAGACTAAAGCTTGAATGCATGAGAGCTTGATAGTATTCGGGATCACTGAACACGGGAAGTCTCACTAAGCAAAGAAATATAGAATCTTTCAGGTGTACGCTCCACAGTAAGGGAAGCAACACAGAGACAAAAAAACTGGAAAGAAAAAACCATGGAATAACCGGAGAAGACGGTGTATGGAAGCAGATGAGACCAACTACTCAAGTTGACCTACGGCACTTACCAAATGTAATTATATAAGAAGTAGATTTTCAGTGTCATTAGAGTGAAGAACAGAGGAAGAAGGAGTGGTAGAGATTTCATTGGACTCTTCTATTGGAGAGGAAAGATGAGACAATTTGAGAAGTGTGAGAGATTGAGATAGATATGCTGATGTCAGGAATTAAAATCTTTATAATAATGAATGGCCTTTATCTAAAACATTAGAAGAAACTCACACATATATTGCCAAATGATATAGATGGAGCAACCTTAGAATCGTGGAGGTTTTCAAAAGAGATAATTTCAGTAATTATAAGGTGTACTGCCTCTTCGCAACAATCCTCCAAATGTCTCATAAGAAAACAGGATAGTGCGTTAGCACTGAAGGAAATTCTCTATCGGGGACTCTTTGTCGAGACCAAATATCGGATGATAGTTGCCTATATGTTATAAGTAGAAGAAAATTTCGAGAAACAAAACACTGTGTATATATTTATGTATTTCTGTGAAAGGTAAGATAGAAGCCTAATTGCTCACTTGATGTGGGAAGTGTATATAGAGCCTGAAAGAGGTCAAGATAACAGATCTTAAGAGATATTGCAAAAGACTAGGTAATTGAAAAGTCTGAGGTAATAGGGTAGGGACGAGATCTTTTTTATCACAGTAGAACACTTAAATGGTTTTTCACCCGTGTGGGTTCGAATGTGTCTTTCTAAATCATGTTTACGAATAAAACTTTTCTCACAGTATGAACACTTAAATGGTTTTTCACCTGTGTGGGTTCGAATGTGGGATTTTAAAAAGGATTTTTGATTACAAGTTTTATCACAGTAAGAACACTTAAATGGCTTTTCACCTGTGTGTGTTCGAATGTGGGTTTCTAAATGAGGTTTCTGATTAAAACTGTTATTACGTAAGCAAACACTTTAAAATGGCCTTTTGGTCACTCAGTGTGGGTTCGAATGTGGGCTTCTAAAATATTTTTACGACTAAAACTTTTCTCACAGTAAGAACACGTAAATGCTTTTTCACCAGTGTGAGTTCGAATGTGGGTTTTTAAATGAGGTTTCTGATTAAAACTTTTATCACAGTAAGAACACTTAAATGGCTTTTCACCGGTGTGGGCTCGAATGTGGGCTTCTAAAATATTTTTACGATTGAAACTTTTCTCACAGAAAGAACACTTAAATGTTTTTTCACCATTGTGGTTTCGAATGTGATACTTTAAATCACATTTACTAACAAACTTTTTGGCACAATAAGAGCACGTGAATGCTTTATCAGTATTGTTACACTTTTCAGTATCCAAAACGGAAATTTCTTTCTCAAAATGAGTTTTGCAATCATTATTGTCATTTTTAATATTTTATTGCAGGCCATTGCTAAACAATTCCACTATCCATTGTTGATGTTTTCGTATCAAAATTTCTGGACCTTAAAAAGAAGCTCTGCCTCATAAGTTTTGCCTGTGGTAAGGCGCCTTCTGCCTCAACTTTAACTGAAAATAAAATACAAAATACAACAAACATTAATAAATAAGTCATTTAAAATAAAAAAAATAATAAGAGTTGTGGGAAAAATAAGTTTTAGACAAAAAAAAAAAAAAAAAAAAAAAAAAAAAAAAAAAATCCACGCTCATTACTATTTTAGTCCGCTAAATAAATTTCAATATTAGTTGCGTCCCTGCAAAGAAATTATGACTCATAATTTGAAAAATTTTGTTAATATACGTTTTTTGAACTCAGATTATGAAGGTCAATAAAGTCATTCAAAAGCAATGACGTCAATCAGAAATAATCGCTCATAATCTGAAAACCAACAATAAATATTTATGACTCCGCGAGAGCAGCAATGCTACCTAAACGATACGTCGACTCCGAGAATGCTCTTGTAATACAAAACTTGTGATTGACAGCGTGCTTCAAAAAATTTTATACTATGACGTCAGACATATCGTCATGAAAATCATTAATACATATTTTAATATAGTGCGCACGAACGCAAACTAATTTACACAATTTTTCTTCCCTAGAAATACAGCACTAACTGATTTGTTCCCAATCATCGTTATAATAATAATAATAATAATAATCAATAATAATAATAATAATAATAATATAATAATATAATAATAGAACAATAATAATAATATTAAATAATAATATAATAAATAATGATAATGATAATAATAATAATAATAATAATAATAATAATAATAATCTACTGAAATGATACAAAAAAAAAAAAAAAAAAAAAAAGCATTATTTTTTATACATAAAAAAAATTTATTTTTTTAAATTTATTATTTTTGCATCCTTTATATTAAAATTTTAATTTGAACTTCTAAAAGTACTATAAAAAGTCTCTCCTCTTTTAAAATTATTTTCATAGCTTGAATTCGTCTTCCACTTTTTCTCAATTAAAACTCAGGAACATTATAATTTAATATCACATATATTAAATATTTTTTAAAAAGTTTTAATTTTGACAAAGAGTTTTGACTGGCTCAACCCCAAAACCGAAATTGAGGTAATTTTCTTAGTTTTCATTCGATTTGCAACAAACAAAAATCAAGATGCAGCTGTTTTTGAGCTCTAAAACGTTTATTTCAAGGAGTTTTCCTGTCACTATAGGTTTGTTTTATATTTTCATGTCCCCAACATTTGTGAGTTCACCTACAATTTTTGTTGAACGATTTGAAACGTAAACTACACAAAGATAGGTTCTATTAATCTAAAATAATATAATAACATATTTCTAATGTCTGCCACCACATCCCAATTTTTAAAACACACTGAAAATAGTTTTTCATAAAATGAAAAATTGCGATTAATTTTTCTCTGTTGATCCTATCAAAATTAAATTTCAGATTGTGTATAGTTGGGGTAGATATACCTTTTTAATTTCGATCATTTCTTTGCACACACAACCGTTTTGCATTTGGGCAGAGGGAAAAATGAACAAGTATTAAAAAAATTCTTGTTGGTATAAAAAAAATTATCCCTGTGAGAAGAGTTGTTAAAAAACGTGTTTTTTTTTAAATTGTTTTTTTTAACATCGTTTTTTTTGTTTTTTGGTGTTTTTTATTCATTTTTTTTTTTTTATTATATTTGTTTTTAATTTTTTTTCTTTAAAACTTTTACGATGTAAACTAAATATTTATATTTAATAAAGTTATACTATAGGAAAAAGGTGTTACAGGATAATATATTTTTATATATTTAAAGTTATATTTATTAAATGGTTTGAGTTGATAATATCTCATAAAATTTTGAAATGGCTGGACCAGAAAAAACCAAAAGCACCTGTCATACTCTCTATTCTACTGTTAAGGAACATCAATACATACCAAAGGTAAAAGAGCACTCTGTAAATTGTGCTTCACTGAGGTGGCCAAATAATGGTTCAAGAAAGAACAACTCATACTGAATTGCAAAAAAATGCAGTGATGACATAAAAATGAAATACTTGGGAAATCGAAAGAGAGTAAGAGTACAGCAAACTCAAGGAAAAGGAAGCAAAGTAAAGAAATGCAAATGCTAACAAAGCAGAAAAAGAGCACAAATAAGCCTTCAGTTGACTGTTCCTATCACTAATAAATATGATTATTTATAAATTGATAAATGTGAAGACAATAAAGGTCATATATATATATATATATATATATATATATATATATATATATATATATATATACTATATATATATATATATATATATATATATAGTATATAATATATATATATATATACTGTATATATATATATATATAATATATATAATATATAATATATATATATAATATATATATAATATATATATATATATATATATATATATATATATATAATATATATTATATATATAAATATATATATATATAATATATATATATATATATATCTAATATATATATATATATATATATATTATATATATACATATATATATATATATATATACTGTATATATATAATATATGATATATATATATATATATATTATATATATAAGATATAACATATATAATATATATTATATATATATATATATATATCATATATATTTTTTTTACATTTATAAAAACAATTGAACTACAAATACATACATATATACAAACATATTGAAACAATATTTCATAATTTTTTTTTTTCAGGTTCAAGCCTTTCAGAATGTTCTACATCTGACAAGGAAATGCTAGATGTGGATGAAAAGAAAGTAATGGAAGAATTGATGAATTTTTCCAGTCAGAGGGACTTCTTCAGTATGGAATATCTCTGGGCTTCACTTTCCAGCAATGTTTCGTCTGCAGCATGGTGGATTAGTTTATGTAAGCATTGCAAGATATCAAAAGTAGCCTCCCGAATTCTAGACCTTTCTGCCACTTCAGCTGCATGTGAGAGAAGTTCTCAGCACATGCAAATATCATTCAAAAAAAAGAAACAGGCTCACAAATGAACATGCAGAAAAACTATTATTCATGAGTCATAACTTGAAATTGACAGAGACGGAGCAGCCAGAGCCTTCCGGCTTTTTTCAAATTAATGTAAAAGTTGGTAGTAGTTAAACGTCATCAAATTCATCACCCTGAAACCACATAAACTATCAGCCAGAGTTCTCAGTCAGGTAGCTCAGGTTTCTCTGTAAGGACAGTGAGTCTGATAAAACCAAATCTAAAGAAACCTCTGTCCATAGCTTGAGTCAAAAATCTGACTCCTCCTTCTCTTCACAAATATAGCATATGGGATGAGAATTCAGAATTTATCATAGAGCCATGATTGGAAACACTCAGGTCTGAGGTTCAGATGCAGAAAGCAGTAGAACAGGAATTTAATGAGGCCTTGATGGTTCTTAGAAATTAGTAATTTTAGTCAGGCCTTATCTATACTAGTTACTAACTATGTACTTAATATTATATCTCTTTATTGTGTAAGTAAAATATACATTTAAGTCCCATATGACTCATTTCTCAATATGATCATTATTTTATTTCATGTACACTCCTTCAGTTTTTACGTTCAAGGTCAAGAAGTGTAATGTTGAATAAACCTGTGACATATTTTTTTTTTTATTATTTACTCATAGTTTATTTCTAATATGCTTATTTTTACAGTATATTAATATAGTTTAAAAATGTTTAAATTCTCGATTATTAATAAATTTTAATGAAATAAAGAAAAAATAACATTAAAGTAAGAAACATATATTAAATAAAAAAAAAAAAAAAAAAAACAAGGAAAATGAATTGTTTTTTGATCATCAATCGGTTTTTTAATAAATAAAAAACATGTTTTTTTTTTAAAATAAAGAGAGATGGTCGTTTTTATTCACATGAGAGAGTTACTGTGAGTAAGGAGAAAGAATTCACAACGTCAGTTGCGTGGTCGCAAGAGAGACTCAAAGGGCAGCAGTAGCTTTGGGTTTGGGTCCTATCACTTATTTATGCCCTAAGAATGCTCATGCATGCCTCAAAAGTTTGGTACATATTTGAGAGAGAGAGAGAGAGAGAGAGAGAGAGAGAGAGAGAGAGAGAGAGAGAGAGAGAGAGAGAGAGAGAGAGAGAGAGAGAGAGAGAGAGAGAGAGAGAGAGAGAGAGAGAGAGAGAGAGAGAGAGAGAGAGAGAGAGAGAGAGAGAGAGAGAGAGAGAGAGAGAGAGAGAGAGAGAGAGAGAGAGAGAGAGAGAGAGAGAGAGAGAGAGAGAGAGAGACCATACAACATAATAATCCAGTTGATTGGATTAGAGACCTGAAAATCCTTAGAAATGCAAATATCATAAAAACACATTTCCCAATACTAGATGATCTATCAGAAATTAGATTCACATCGGCATACAAAGTGTTGTCGTTAATAATGATAAATAACCTGAAAGTGCCATGGATAGACAAAATATAGTGAAAATAAATTACTGTGCTCACAGGCCCACTTACAGAAAGTTTTAAGAGAATAATGGAGGGTACTGAGGAGACCCATGAATGGTTCACTGTGTACAAGAAAGAACTTTATTACCAAAATCGGAGAAGACAAATGCCCCAATATGCATGGACCAATAAATAATCTTCCTATTCGACAATGTATAAAATACTGGTTGGAATGGTAAGTTCAAGGATGAAGGACCACATTACTAGCAATAAGATAATGAATGATGAGTGAAAAGGGGTCAGTTAGGGGTAGTACGAAACAAATGAACAATTAATAAAAAAGATGGTTGGAAAGCAGCAGAAGCCACAAAATAACCTGAATAGACAGTGTCTCTCACTCATGTCTAGAGATGCGACAAGTTCTTTTTTCTTAAATATAATTTTTTTTTTTTTTTGAAAACTTTATTTCTGTTCGGAATTTGATGAATCGGAATTTGATGAAAAAAAACTTGCTAAATCATTTCCAAATCTTCAATGCAATTTGAAATAGGTTCAGTAGAAAAATTTTATCCTCATTTCCATCTTCAACAAAAAATCATTATAATTTTTTTTTTTTTTTTAACATTTTGATCATGATGAATATTACACCAAAAGACAGATCTGGCCCTGTTATTCTAAATCAGATATAAAAATAAAAATAAATAGTGGAAAATATTAAAAACACTGAAAAAAAAATTAATAAAACATTTTGAATTAAGATAATAATTTAATTTTTTTTTTCTGCAGTTCTACTCTTGGCTAGAGAAAATTATGATCATTCATAAAATCAATACAAAGACAAAAAGTTGAAATGAAACCAAGTTAGAAGGAGATTATTCCTTGGTGATTCTATATCCTCCCCATTGTTTGAATTAGCACCGAATCCCCTAAGCAACAACCATACCAACAGATACAGAATAAACCCAAAGAATGAAAAAAACTAAACAGAAAACGTACCTGTTCTATAAGGACGATCTAAAACTAAACTCACCAAACAAAGAAGAAACTAAAAGGCAAGTTAAGAATAATCCAAAAAATTCACATTGTATAGAAATGGAATTCAGACTAGACAAGTGAGCCTTTGTATAAATGGGAAAATGAAGGAACGTAAGAGCAGATAATATTAATAAAACAGAAATTAGATATGTAAATCCACAAGCAAAATACAAGTATCTTAAGTATCAGATCCTCAAATCCAAATCCAGAACATGTGGAACATGGAGGAAGTAGTGGTGGTACTGGTAGTGATAGGTGCGTTAGTTACCAGGGTTGTGGAGTCGGGGAGTCGGTAGTTTTGAAGAGAGTGGAGTCAGAGTCGGCAATTTTGAAAAGGGTGGAGTCGGAGTCGCTAATTTTGAAGAGGGTGGAGTCGGAGTCGGAGTCAAAGTCAGTAATTTTCAAAAGGGTGGAGTTGGAGTCTGTAATTTTCAAGAGGGTGGAGTCGGAGTCGGTAATTTTCAAGAGGTCGGAGTTGGAGTCGGTAATTTTAAAGAGGGTGGAGTCGGAGTCGGAGTCGGAAAATTTTTGAACCGACTCCACAACCCTGTTAGTTACAGTGAAACCTAACCTGATTACCCACCAAGAAGATTCCCCCGATCAGAGTAAGCATGCTGAAATTATGTTGTGGAGTTAAAATTTTTAAACTGGTTGGTGTTGGGTATGAAAAGGAGAAAAAAATGTGTGTCAAGGTCTGAGGACGGTTTGCTCTGCTAAACAATTTAGAGGAGGATATAAAAAGTAATATATTAAAACAGAGGGAAATACAAGTATTTTTAAATGTTACATGTGTGTTCGGCCCTAAAAAGGAAAAGCTTTAACTTTAGCCTTCTTTCACGATTTTTTTCATTGTCGCACTCAGACACAGCTAATAAATTTTTCCCTCCTCCTTTAAAAGGTTGTAAGAAGTACCAGGACCACCATCCTCAAAACATTGAGTGATATATACGTAGTATCAATAAAAGGTAACTAGGATAGCTAACATGTGACATACATATATATTTAATATATATATATATATATAAGCTCACTACCTACTATATATGTAATTATACGTGTGATATATGCACTAACAACTAACAATAATCGATACTTACACATAACTGCACAGATTAAATCAGTTGCGTCTCTACTCACACCTGATCACTAAATTCGTTTTATGTCCTATATTTCAAGATTAGTAAATAAATTGTCCTTTAACACCATCACCAGTGTACGCTTTTGAAGTGCTTCAAATATTATTCACAGTTAGTCGCCTGTTTCAGTCAACTAGGTGAGTTCGCCAGGGGGTCAGTGGGCCTAGCCTTAATGTTGCTACGACAACTTGTCCTCAAACGCGCATCGACCACAATCCTAAGTCTATAAATCCTTACTAGTAGTATCGGACTTACTGAAATTTCCTCATCACTCAGTTCTTAATTCGATTTCAGTTTAAATAGGGTTCGAGAGGAGGGAAGGTGCTATATGAGCCCCTCACACACTCCTCGAAAAACTCTTAGCTGATCACTGCCTAATGTTTCTACTGCTGCTTTGTATACGTAAGTTTCTTTAAGTATATTTATCGATCCGTTCTCCTCTTCATATATTTTTGCATGTGTGTCAACTAATATCAATAGTTTGAGTTTTAGATTCACCAGCTTTTATGGTTATCTTTTTCTTAGATTGTAATCTTCGTTAGGTATCTGTTCATATACGACAGTCCACGGCCTATACTTTGCCTATTATTATACTTATCTCATAGTCAATAGGTTCTATCTTTCTCACTCACATGTTGCTCTGTTAGATCAAATTCGTACTATATTATGTTAGGTTGTGCTATTTCTCTACCTAAGCGAATTCATCATAAAAGGGTAAGTTGAAGCCATGCTTAAGTATATATCTTATTTTTGTTTATTGAGTAGATAGAAGATCCCGGTCAGTCCGAATTACCCCGTTTCTGAGACGTAATAACCCGATCATAGAACCATTTGGACCAGAATCTTTAGGATTAACGTAACTATAACATTAGGAGTTTGAGCTCTATGAAAGTTTCAATAATCGATATATATAAAGTAGAAATCCAAATAATATGTATAAGATAATAGATTAAGTCGTAATGAATTCCAAATCAATTAATAATACAGTAACAATAACTCATCTTGTAATCAGCCTTTAGATAATTATTCTCTGAATAGAACAAATGTAATTTAAAATTGGATTAATGCGAGCGAAAAAAATCCGCTTTAATAAATGAATCATGCGAGATATAAATATAATATATATATATATATATATTATATATACTCTACATACTATTATACTATTATATACCGCTATACAAGACTATAATGTAGGGGGTATATATCAAGTATAGTCTATGCTTGATAATATGATATATATAATATGTATATATATTATATATTATATATATATGACATATAATATATATATAAACTATATATATATATTATATTATGATATATATATATATATAATATATATTATATAATATATATATATATATATAATATATATACTATATTAACAATGCGAGCACGTTACTGGAAACCTTATTCGTTATAACAAATATTGAACGCCGGCGGTTAATATCAGAGACAAATAAAGGCGTTATAGTCGGTAAGAATGTAGACGGCAAGGTATACGTCATAAACGAGACGTCTTCAAAAATATGTGGGAATAGTAATTAGAATTTTTTCAATAATTTGTTTCAACAGAATATGAAAAGATTAATAATAATAATAGTAATAATAACTATACATAATAATAAATCCTAACAATTTTCAATAAATGATATTTAGGCCCTATCAGACTTAAAGTAATTGTAGGGCGTTATGATGTCCATATTCCGATACTTTACCCGCTTGCCAAAGAATACCTCCAAAGCGTAAAAATAATTAATTAATACTTCAATTTATTATGCCCCCTAAGTTTAATTATCAATTACAATAAACTATGCCCAACAGTATGCGCATATTTTTTTTTAATAAATTACAAAATCATTCTTATAAGGCCTACTTATATTTTTCATAGTCACAAAAGAAGCAAGTTCAAGGTAACGAAAGAAAGAAGGTAATGACTCGTTATTGAACGGGCAAAGTCACTATCTTTTTTTTTCCTTCAGCAAACTAAAATAATGAGAATACAGCATAAGAAACCATGTTAAACATTAACTAAACGGGGATAATACGCGTGTAAGACACACATTCGTTGAGTTTCTAAATATATTATTTGATGACTTATGATAAGGAAATAGTTTTATAAACTCGTAATTAAGGTAACGGTTAACGGATTGTAGGGGAAAATTTTAACTCGTTAAACGTTAATTCACAAATGTAAGCAGGTTCGAGTTTTAACTTTTCGAAAATTAACGAATACGACGATA
>JABUQX010025801.1:0-24679 GCA_015478945.1 Trachelipus rathkii
AAAAAGAGAGAGTAGATATTACAAACAATCGATTATATCTTTGTTCAATATTATCAAAAAATTATCGATTATCTATAATGAAATTTTGCGTTATTCATTATAATATTTAATATATGATATTAAATTACCTATTGATACAGATAATTGGACTCTATCTCCTCTCTCTATCTCTCTCTCGTCTCTACTATTCTCTCTTATATTTATCCTATATATTCATTCATATTCTAGGTATATTACTATAGCGTATAGAGTATATATATATAAATATATATATATATATTATAGTATTATCCACACGAAAATACTATAAAATTAGTAAATTTACTGTATATAAAATCTAAAGTTTAATTAAATTAAACATTTCTAGGGGCGAAATTGAAAATAAAGCAAAAGAATTTTTTTTTTTCTTGTTTTGGGATCTACTTTGCTCTGCCCACATTATAGATGTCAATAAAACTTTATTGAAACTATGTTTGGTGCGGTCAAAAAGAAATGGAAATGAAGAAAGATGATTTTGAAGGGTAACTATACTTTTTATGATATATAAAAAAAAAAAAATTCCCTAGGAGCGACCTAACAGCTAAACGTGAGCCTCAGACTCCCATATCCGTGTGGGCGTTAGAGTAACTTTGTCCAAGTCTCACTAATATATAGCTATATATTGTATATTATATATATTATATATATATCAGGCATATATATATATACTATAATATATTATAATATAATATATATAGTATAATAATACATATATATAAAGGGCATTGCTTTCTAAAAGGAAGTTTACAATAATAGACATGATATCGAAAATCGCAACACGCTATACCGTGCAGAAACTGCAGTGTTACGTGTTACGCGTAAACAACCATAAAAAGAGGGCGCGAGGAGTAAACTCCAAGTTGATTTTTTCTTATCATGTTTAAATTTTTGTTAATTTAATTTTTTTTAAGGGGCTCGAGCCGACGGAGGGACAGACGGGGGGGACGGAAGTCCCCCTCGTCGTCCCCGCTGAGGCCGAGAGACCCCTGACTCTTTCCATCTTGCGATTTAATCTTGGGTTATCTCTCTAGTTAAAAAATATATATATAAAATGTTATTTGGCCAAACTTCCCACGAGCTCCCATAAGTTCTCGTCTCTCCTCTTCTCTCTCTCGTCTTTCGTACTAATCGTGCGCGGAAATACAATTACGACTTCATCGTTTCGTTGTCTGCATATGTCATTACCGGTTAAACTTCCTTCTAAAGGACAAGTGTCCTATCTAATTTTTCACAGTTCCATCTTATAGAGGAGCTACGAAAGGAAACTGGGTATTACTATCTATATATATATATATATACTATATATTATATTTATATATATATATATTTATACATTTCCAAATCTTTTAATAAATCTAGAAATACAAGTCGTATTCCGTCATAGTGTTTGCTTGCAACTATTATTTAAAGGGAACCATAAAAAGATAGAGCAACAAACCATAGTTTTTTTATGGCATTCTGTAATCACTAAACATTCAAATATGCAACAATGATTATTAAGCTATCCTTCACATGACACATCGTTGCTATATCGGCATCAAAAATACGCTGGTGGATCTCTCCGTGTCTCAGATTGCGTCCGTGTAATTCTTTCACTTCCTTCTCTCCTCAGATATCCATGTTTCTTACTTATCAGTCACGGTCTCCTCACTCCTGCTCCTGTCTGGATACTCTCCTAGTCTCCTCTCCACCTCTCTCTCTTCTCATACTCTTCTTTGGCGTGGTCAATAGCCGGTCCACCCTCCCTTTTGGATAGGTAGAAGCTAAAGGGCTTAAGAGCTTATAAACTGCTCCATCACTTTGACTTCCCTTCTCGCTCCATCATCTCTCTCTGTCCGCTTCCTGCTGAAGAGTCTTGGTGGCGGCCCTACTCTCTCTTTTTCTATAGGTATTACAATGGCAGGTGTCCTTCTCCTCTGACGATGAAATTGCACTTCCGCTTCCTTCCCTCCACTGGTCGCCCGTAACATCAAAAGTCTCTTCTGTTCTCTATACATGATACATTGTGTCGAATAATTGGAGACTCAAGGGATCACCTCTCGTTAGTAGTAACCTCCTTTCCTCCAGCCACATCTTGTTTTTGTGGAATCTCCCTTGCCTTCTTTTATTTCCCCGCAATATTCAATCTTCCTCTATTTAAGTCCCGCGTCTGCGCCCACCTAAGGCAAGGGAATGGTGGGTTTTACTTCAAATTTATTTTTCTTTGTAATTTTTTTTTTTTTTTCCTTCTTTTGAAAAGGCATTGCCCGTGAGTGGGTAAAAAAAAAAAAAAAAAAAAAAAAAAAAAAATTCTATTCTTACGAAAGAATTTCTTAATTAAATATTCGTAATATAATCATTTATCATGAGAAATGACAAGGTACTGATTCTCAAAAATTTTTGGTTCTAAAATCTAAGCAACCGGAAGTCCTAACTAGTTACTTATATAGTCGTTAATTTATATTTATTTATTTATATTTATTTATTTTTTTATTCATTTATTTTTATTTATTTTTTATTTATTTACTATGAATTTATTTTTTATTTATTTTTATTTATTTATTTTTATTTTATTTATTTTTTTTATTTATTTTTTAATTATTTATTTATTTATTTTACTTATTTTTTTATCAATTTTTTTATTTTTATATTTATTCTCTATTTTATTTTTTTTATTTGGTAGATCTAAATCCCTCACAAGATCATTTAATTATGGTTGTGTAAACAATTTAGGTTCGTGGTTATAACCACTAAACTCTTCAACAGAACTGCTCCCTTTAGTGTTAGTATCATAAGATGTCGCAAAATTTGGCCTATGAATAATATAAATATATTGAACAACTCGAATGTGGCCAGAATATTTTTGCCATAAAGACGTTGTCTAGCACTCGAAATTATAATGCGTATATAATAAATGAGAATCGTTGATATAGTAAATTACACGAAATTATATACGTATAATTAAGTATAATTTACTATGCGTAATATATATCAATTCCACACAGAATTATAAAGTTCATATTAAATTATTACTCCGTTATAAGCATAGATTATACATATTTTATAATAAAAAATAAACAATTGCAATAGCACTTATATTAAGTATATATGGGTATTGTTTCAACCTCGAAACGAAAGACAAAAAACATTTCCTCAGGATAACTCTATAGAAAGATGTGTTCCAGATATATTACATTCACGACATCTGGAAAGAACTTTACAGTCGCAGACAAATTTTGGACTAAATAATTAAAAATTTTTTTTATATAATTAAATCTTGGCCGTATTTTGTGTTGACAACCCTCTGGGTAATAATTAATATATATATAACTATAGTATATATATATACTAGTATATATATATATAATATAGGTATATAATAGGCATATTAATATAAATACTAATATTAATAGTATCATATATAATAATATATAATATATATATACCTTATATATACTAACAAATCTTGGTAAAGCTGTAGACAGCGACCCACAACATCTTTGAAGAACCCTAAAGAATTTACAATATGTTGTAAATTTCTAACTTTAGAAAAGTTAAGTTAAGTAGAAGGTTTTTTTAATAAATTGTTTAGTTGGCAAGTCTTTCTGGAATTATTGCGAAGCCTTGCCACTCAAACAATTTTATTTAAATAAACCTAGACTTAACTTAAACTTTTTCTAACACTTAGACATTTTATTTTTGAGACTAGAAACAAAATTTTATTGTTATAATGTTTTATGGTGCTGTTCTACGCTTTACCTATATATATATATATATATATATAATTAACTCACTAGTAAATGTATATGTCAACCACTAGAGTACCAATATTATA
Source organism: Trachelipus rathkii (assembly GCA_015478945.1). NCBI lineage: Eukaryota > Metazoa > Arthropoda > Malacostraca > Isopoda > Trachelipodidae > Trachelipus > Trachelipus rathkii. The sequence goes on from JABUQX010025801.1 coordinate 3,854, forward strand.
TATAGTAATCATGATCATACTATTAATATGATAGTATGAGGAATGGCGTACTTAGATTGTTCAGTTTTAAATTTTTTTTTGTTTTTTTTTTAATATAATTGCTACTTCAATCGATACCACATGAAATTTTCCAGTGGTAACGGGCACGATGATCAATAAAACTTTTCATAGTTTTTTAAATAAATTTTAAAAAGTTCATCATTATTTGTTAAATCGTTTTAAAATGAAATTCTTCGAAAACGTACGCCACTTACCCAGAAAACCAACTTACATATTTGGAATCAGCGTATAAAGCTTATTACACAAATGTAAAAAAAAAAAAAAATTTCATAAATGAAATATTGCTCAAAAAGTACGAACACTTAAACAGATATAAACATGTCATTTTCGGAATCAGCGTATAAGGCTTATTATAAAAATGTAAAAAAAAAATTACTAAAAAACAGCAAAAAAAAAAAAATTAGGGGGCTGGAGCCGACGGGGGACAGAGGAGGGAACGTTTTCCATACCCCGTAGGGGGGGGGCGGAGAAACCCCCCAGGCGACAAGGCCCAAATACCAATATAAATAAAATGTTGTTCACATCTCAGATTATTGGACTCACACTTGGAATGCTAGTCTATTACGAATATAGAATTTTTTTTTTTTAAATTTTAAAGAGGTTACATCTATGAACACAATGAATATTGTGAATAAATTTATTCTGTGGGGACAGATAGCTTCATTTATATTTTAATATGGGAAGAACATCGAATGAAGTAGTAATAAAACAAATTAACTCATAATTAATATAAGTTTGATATAATTTGTAACTATATCAATCTCTATTTACAACTCCTTTTACAAATATAGGAACTTTGTAATTCCTTCAAAATAGACAACTTTAAAAGAAAAAAATAATGAACAGCAACGTTGAAAAGCGAACGTCGAGGTAAAGAAAATTCTCTTTACCTTTGAAATCAAATATCAAAAGAAAAGTTTTATAATTTAACATTAAACAAAGTTTATTCTTGTCAATTAGTAAATGTTCATAAAACTTGATGATAAAATTTTCGAATATCAGAAGCAAATCCGAAGTCAATGAAGAAATATGTATAGTTCAAAGAAAAATTACATTACGATTAAATTAATCAAATAGTTTCTTACTAAGTTTCGAACTGCTAATTATCCTTTATCAAAGTACTAAGAGCGATAATTATCGTATTCAGCTTACTGTTGTACCAGTGTTCACACTAATTAACAGGCTTTAAACTAGAAGGATTCAGATTAAAATGTAAAGTGACCCAAATGTCAGAAGTATAATTGAACGGTGTAATTATTCTTTTCAATATTAAGTATATATACTTAATATATATATAGTATATAATATATATAGATATATATATATTATATATATATAGTATATATATATATTATAATTATATAATAGTATATTATATATATTTGAGAAACTGTACTGACCTAACCTAACCTACCTAACTTACCTAACCTAACTTAACCTAAATTAATTTTCATTATTATACCAGTTTGTTATCAGGAAAACTCAGGAGGTTATGGAAGAACTCCAACCTTGTGAGGTGGTTGACTATATCCTACTAGCTCCAATATCTTTGCAAAAATATGCCAATATATATATATTATATATATATATATAATAATGTATATATATATTATATATATATATATATAGCTTATATTATTATACTTATATATATATATATATATTATATATGGGTGAAGTGCAATAATTACGGAAGAAAATCTATAGACTTTTCGAAGAACTTTATATTTAGAATAAAAGTTTCATAAATATATGTAGAAACTAAAAATCAATTTTTTTTTTTGGCACTTTAATCATCGGATATATTTAGAAATTTTTTTTGATACCCATTTAGGGGGCTCGAGCCGACGGGGACAGAGGGGGCACGAAGTCTCCCCCGTCGTCCACCGGGAGACCTCGACTCCTGCCATCTTTGCTGGTTTTGCCCTATGGTATTCCTTTAATTAAAAGAAGAATAACACTATAATCCTTTACCACTATAGTAATTTTAACTAAAGGAATACCATAGGTTAAACCGCAAAGATGACAGGAGTCGGGGTCTCTCGGCCTCCCGGCCTTTGAGTACTCAGCAATTATGGGATAAGAAAACCTGGTGCTTTAAAAACTACGATTGAAGCGTTCTTTTTGGGGACGTTGATGGCTTAGTGGATAAAAGCGGGCACCGGTTACTGTTAACTCAGCACGCCGAGTTTCCAGTGTTGATCCCGCGCTGATGAAGAGTCAAAATCATCTCGTGGACAATTCATTAAAAATGCGGGCCAGGCCATTCAAGGTACTCAGCAATTATGGGATGAGAAAACAGGGTGCTTTAAAAAATACGCTACGCTTGAATCGTTCTTTTTGGGGACGTTGGATGGCTTAGTGGATAAAGCGCCCGGTTACTGTAACTCAGCAACGCGGAGTTCCAGTGTTGAATTGCCCGCTGATTGAAGAGTAAAACTTCTGTGACTCATTCATGTTGGGTGTCGCGGGGGTTCCCCTTCCGCCCCTCCCCTAGGGGTATGGAAAAACGTTCCCCCCTCTGTTCCCTCGTCAGCTCGAGCCCCCTCCTTTTTTTTCTTTGTAAGGCTAGGCTTTATACGTATGATCTCGATGGTCCAAAATATGTATGGTATTCTGATCTGTACAGGCTGTCATAGTTCCTTTTTCCGATCGAATATTATCATTTTCTGAAAAAAATATTTATACATAAATGCGTGATTTTTTAAAAAAATTATTAAAATATTTCGAAAATAAAAATTACTCGTTTACCTAATTGAAATTCTCTTGTAAGATTCAAATATAGTAGGCAATGATATTTAAAAAAAATCAAAACTGACGGGAGTCGTAAAAAAAGAATAGGATAAAATATATATATTTATATATATATATATATATATATTATATCTAAATATATATTATTATATAGTATATATATATATATAATATATTATGTAATATATATATATATATAATATATATAGTAATATATTTCCTTAATCTACGATTTTCTAGGTTCTTTTGAAGACGATTTTCGAATCGAACGCAGATTATTTAATACGAACTTTATGAAGTATATATATTTGTGTTTGAACAAAACTAATCAGTTTTTTACGAAAAACAATTTTTTAATGAAGAGAATTATTTAAATATTTAAATAAATAAAATTAAATAAATATTTAAACTAAGCAGATTTGTTTCACACTAAATATAATAAATAAATAAACGAAAATAAATATAGGAAATTTTAATATATAGAAAATTTTAACTAATTTCGTTAAACTTTGAATAACTGAACGACAGTAGTTGACCGATTAATTTCGAAATAAAGTTAAACTTTTTTAAGAGAAAACTTTTAAAGTTACAAACTTTTTCTCAAGATAATATAATTAGAATATATATTTCATTTACTTTGATAGAAGATTTGCTAATTTCGCAAACCTGAATATTTCGTTCAGATTAAGAACGTGATTAATTCTTATAAGAATTTGATATTGGCAAGTGCAAGAATAGTTTTTATTTTCTTACACTGCAAGTTTAGAAATATTTAGAGGTAATATTTCCTGGAAAGCCTAAGGTCTTCACGTTCCCTGAATATTTAGGAACGTGGTATGTCACAATTACGATTACCTTAGGCCAGCGATCTCCAAACTTTCTTGATCGCGTACCCCTAGGACGAAAATAATTATAGGTTGTACCGCCTTTAGGCTTACAATGTAATGTAATATAATACAAGACTCAGCGACCAATGAGAGAACCTCGGACTCACGTGATACAAGATCATACACTCGCAAGTGATCGTGAGCCTACTTCTTTGGCGTACCCCACTTTGGAGACCACTGCCTTAGGCGATTGAGAAAGTTTTTCTCAGACTTAGAACAAAGTAGTTAACCCATTTTAAGCTTTCTAGAATATTTTAATTTTAGGAGGAAGAGTCCACGCGAATATTTAACTTAAAGTAACTTCATAGACACTTCCTACTATTTTAATTTAAGAATCTTTTGATAATCGGAACGAACAAATAAACAATAAATAGGGTTTACACATGAAAAGCTACTTAAGCGATTGGAAAAATAAGTTAACAGCTTGTAATCAAACAAAGCTAGACAACGAGTGATGTTTACAACACGAAGCCGAACAACGAATGAATTTTTTTTTCTATTGAAGCGATCGCTCTCTACTCTTTTCATTTGGCACACAGTCCAAATAACCTCTTTTTTGGCAACTCTGATTTAAGTTTTATATCTACTTTATAATAATATATAAGGTTACGGATGGTAGCTTGTGGTGAAGTATATTGGAGCTATTGAAGGTTGTAGGAGGCTATTTGTGTAGGGCTATGCTTGTAGGTATTTGGGTTATTACGTAAATATATATTTAACTGCCACGTCTGTATAGCCGTCAATGGTATCTAAAAACTATAATCTACAGTAAACACGGATATGCTTGAATGCGTCCAAAGTTTCCTGAAATGTCAAAAAAAATTATATAAATACTATATATTCCAAAACTACATAGCTACAGACGGGGGAAAGAAATACAGTTTTTGAATCCCTGGTAAAATTCACATAAAAATAAAAAAAATTTGTTTAATGAATAAGTAATGATTACAAGGCCTATTTAGAGACCTTTATTGGTTTCTCGTAAAATAAATAGACTTTCTATTAAATTTTGCTTTAATACTGCTACACTAGGGGTCTCGACCGACGGGAACCTATGCGGGGGACGGTTTTCCATACCCCGTAAGGAGGGGGCCGAGGAACCCGCGACATACCAAATACCAAAGGAGCGGGTCGGAGCCCTCCCGGAGGGGGGAATTAGTTCTACCGCCGTAGTTCCCCGAAGGCGAGAACCCGCCTCCTGCAACGGTGCGGTATAAAGCCCTTGGGTATCTTAGTAAAAAAAAAAGGGCAAAATTAATCTTATATTTATTTAACGAGTAACCAATAAAGTCTCTAAATAGGCTCTCTTCCATTATTCTATTTAACCATAATTCTTTTATTTTTATTTTAACACTTGCTATGTGAATTTTACCAGGATTCAAAAATGTATTCCTTTCGCTGTAGCTATTGTAGTTTTTGAGAACTATAATTTGTTTTTTTTTTTTTTTTTTTATTTTTTATTTTTTTACATCTTCCAATGGCAAACTTCTGGACACCATCCAGCAATGTATTGCCGTTTTTACGTAGCATTAATCTTTAAGATCCATATGCGGCTATAACCAGACCGACCATATATAATATAATATATATCTATAAAATATATATAATATATATAATATATATATATATAATATAATATATACATATATAGTATATATATATAGATATATAGTATATAATATATAATATATATAATATATAAATTCCAATTTGGAACTTACTACAGAGCAAATTTAAGGAAAATGAAACAAGAGAATATAGAAGTATCCCGTTTAGTTTTTTGATTATACCTATATAGGAAAAAAACATTAAATTATTTGAAGCACCAGTTTGAGGTCCAAAATATATATATATCTATATATATACTAATAATATATATATATAATATAATAAGTATAACTACTATATATATATTATATATATATATTATATGATATATAGTATATATTAATTTATATATGGACATAAAGAGCCACAATCCATATCTCAACAAACTACACAGAACAGCTAACCGGAAGGAAAACAGCTGGAATCCTGGGCAAAATTACCGAGGAAACTGAAAAAAAATATAAAAATGAGAAACCGAAACTACAAAAGCAACAGGGAAATGAATACATTTTGGAATCTTGTAAAATTTGTTTCGAAGACCGTGAAAAAAAAACGAAAAAAAAAAAATTAACATAAAATTGGCTATTTTTGGGGGTTCGGACATAGCTACGTTATAAAGGTATAACACGGCAATTAGGGGCTCGAGCCGCACGGGGAAAGGGGGACGTCTTCCATACCCCGTAAGGGAGGGGCGGAGGAAACCCGCGACACCCAAATACAAGATCGGGTCGTGAAACCCTCCCCGGAGGGGGGAATTAGGCCACCATAATTTCCCAAAAGGCCGAAGACCCGACTCCCATCGTCGGTTATACCCTTGGGGTACTTAGTAAAAAAAAACGCAAATTTAATAGAGTCATTACATTTACGAAGTACCAATAAAAGGTTCTAAATAGACCTTTAAACATATTACAAAAATTAAACTATTTTTTTAATTTTTTTTACATTCCGGTAAAAAGTTTACCAGGATTCCCAAAATGTATTCCTTTTCGCCTTAGCTATTGTAGTTTTGTAATTTTAATTCTTGTTATTATTTTTTTCTAATCGATTTTTTTTTTTTCATTTCCGCAATAAATTGGACCAGCATTCCAGCAATGATTCCTTCCTGTAGCTGTTGTAGTTTGAGATATGGATTGTGCCTTTTAGCTGTAGCTAATGTAGTTTTTGGTATATAAGGTATAATATATATTATACTATAATATATATATAATATATAAATTATACTATATCATATATAATATAATATACCTATATAATAAGATAATTAATATCAAAACACTTGAAAGCTAGCAGTGGAAAAGGAATACATTGTTGGAATCTTGTAAAATTTTACCGATGAAACTAATCTCAAAAACTACATAGCTACAGGGAAAGGAATACATTTTTGAATCCTTGTAACTTTGTAAGAAAATTAAAAAAAAAATAAATCTTTTCTTTTGGGGAGTCGACGCCGGCGGGGGACATAAGTATATTCTATTATATACTTATTTGTAACAGGTAATACACGCAATGTAGGGGGCTTCGAGACCGACCGGAACACATGGGGACGTTTAAATACCCCGTAGGAGGACGAGGAACCCCCGCACCCCAAACTACCAAATGACGGGGTCCGAAGCAACCCTCCCGAGGGGAATAGTCCAACCGTAGTTGCCCCGGAAGCGAGAGACCCGACGCCTGCCATCGGTGCGGTTACCCTGAGTAATCTTATAAAAAAAAAAAAAATTTCTAGGAAGTCTATTTTAACGAGTAACGTATAAATTCTCTAAATTGCTTTCTCACACTATAATATTAACAAATTTTTTTTTTTTTTTTTTTTTTTTTTTTTTTTTTTTTTTTTTTTTTTTTTTTTTTTTTTTTTTTTTTTTTTTTTTACGCCAAAATCGTCATGCGAAGAATGGGTGACTCTAAGATTTTTTTGCATTATTTGCATCTCGTAAAATATATTCGTTATTAATTTTTATTTACCAAAATATATTTACATATCTCACTATATACCTCCTGTTCTGGAAGTAACCGATCATGAGAAATCTAATAAAACAATGCGTTTCCTGATTAAAATATTCGTCAGGTCTTCATCTACGAGTGTAATCCTAAATAAATACAACCACGCGTTAGCTAGGTCTAAGGACTAGCCTAACTAACACAGTCAATAATATAAAAAGTTAACCCCGATATTTTTTAATTCGAGGGAGGTTTATATAAAAATGCAAAAGAAGTCTTTTTTTCAAATAAATAAAAATAATAATGTTATAGAAGGGAATAAAAGTATTATCCATCTAATGATGGATTCGAGACATTAGAACTAGGGACTCTCCGGTTGACGTAAGATCAAGGAAATATGCCTTAAGGAAAAGAAGCTATATATAATTTTTATTGCAGGGATATCTCTATCTATATATATATATATATATAGATATTATATATATATATATATATATATATATAATTTGGTTCATGTGAGCTGGATGGCTCGGCGTTTCTCTGAGTCACGAAATTTTAGGTCATGTATTCACAACTTGTTAAATTTTCCGAATGTCCTAAGGTAAAAACAAAATAGGTAAAAGTACTAACGCCACCTTGTTTTGAATCGGAACGGGAGCTCGGATCAAAAATTTTATTTAACTGGTCAATAGAGACATTTTATATAGTACTTTTATTGTCAACTTCAAAAAAAAAATCATATTCCAAAAACACAATAGCTACAGCGCAAAGGAATACATTTTTGGAACCTGGTCAAACATTAGTAAGGAAAATGTACATAAAAGAATACCCAAGGGTAATACGCGAAGATCAAGAGTCGGGGTCTCTCGGCTTCCGGGAACACGGGGAGGACTCTTTCCCCCTCGGTTGTCTCCGAACCCCCTCTTGGTCATTGGGTGCGCGGGGTCCCCGCCCCTCCCCTTCGGTAATGGAAAACGTCCCTGTGTTCCCCTCGGCTCAGCCCGTACATTGCCGTGTAATACCTACAAATAATATATATAGATTCTATGACAAGACAGGTAAAAAAAAAAAAAACCAAAAAAAAAAGATAGAAACAATGAATTCATTATGATATTTAGCCGATTGTGAAAAATTTTTTGAATCGCATTTTCAGGTCTGCGAAATATTAAGCAAATTGTTGAAATATTACAAATTTTCTGCACCATCATAAAGAGTTGAGTATACTCATCTATGAAGTTATCGGAGTGTACTTCTTTATAATAATATAAATGAAATTGTAGATATATATAAATATATATATATATTATCAAATATATATATATTATATATAATCTAGATATATATATATAGATTATATATAATATATTTAATTTAATATATAATATAAATATATTATATAACTATTATATAATAGTAATATAATATATATATATTATAAATAATATTTATCTTTAGATATCTAATATATATTTAATGTTTTGTATAAATATAATCTAGATAATATATATAAATAGATATATATAATATATATAAGTATATATATATATATATATAATATATAATATTAATATATAGATAGTAAAGGATTATAAAAAAAATATTTTTACGATTTTTATTTATAAACTTATCCAGTTAATAATATTATTAATATTAAGCAAATATAAGAAAAGGGCCAGGAAATTATCTCGAAAAAGTATGACACTTACAGGAAAAAACCAAATACATATTTGAATCAAGCGTATCAAAATTTCTGGAAGTAAAAAAAAAAAAAAAAAAAAAAAAAAAAAAAAAAGTAACGAGAAAGTTGTTTATTAAATTATTTATTTGGAAATCAGCGAATCAAGCTTAAATTAAATCGTTTCGTCCCCCCTCTGGCCCACGGCTCGAGCCCGCTAAAAATTGAAGTTCAAGAAACATTTAAATTAGGGGCTCGAGCCGAGGGGGACAGAGGGGGACGAAGTCCCCCCGTCTCCACCCAAGGCCGAGAGACCCCGACTCCTTGTATCAATGCGGTCTACCCTTGGGTACGTTACTAACAACAGTAAAAAGCTTTGCCATATAATAACTTTATACTCATCATCCAAATACTAATGTTATTTCTGTATTTGACGACTTTGATTTGCTTTTTTACATTCTGTAATATCTTATACCCTGATCCAATAGATATTGTTTCCTGAAGTGCAATACTTTCGAGATAATTCTCCTGGCTCTTTTCTGAAATTTTGCCTTTAGTTAACTACTTAGATAAATATATATAATATATATATATATAAATAATATAATATATATATATTATATAATATATATATATAAATATTTGTAAAACTTATATTGCATTAATTTAAATAATAAAACGTAACATATCATTTATTATTTGAACAAAATTCGTACCGTAAGAAAATAATAGACTAAACACAATTCAAATAATTCATTAAACAATTTTAATAAAAATTTTAAAAAAGGAAAGAATCTGCTTAAAACCAAAAGCAATTTGGTCAATTATATCGCTTTTTTACTTTCAGCAAAAAAAAAACTACGCAAGAATGCGAGCCATAGCTCACATGTCCATAATAATAATATACTATAATAAATATAATATATACATAAATAATATAATATATAAATTTAGATATATATTTATAATAAATTTATGTCTCTTATATTTGTACTTTTGATTTTTATGACATTTGCTATTTGATATATCGATAAATATCGATATTGATATTTTAATAGATATAATCGATATAATAATAGTATTAATCTATACTTACTAATTATATATCATAGAGTATTATTATCCTAGTGATTAGAATGGAGCATTCTATATCATAATACTAGAGTTTAGGCCCTTAATTATAGGATCTTAATATTATGAACTCTACGAAGATTATGTATTTGGCTTTGTGTACTCATAACAAAAAACTTATCCAGACCTAAAGCGTCTAAAGTCCAACATTAGGCCTAACTAACGCTATTTAGAAAGACCACAGGCCCTAACCTAATGGATATTTAGAAAGCCCATCCTGCCCAACCTATGATTATGAAGGGCCCAACTAGTTACCTAATGTATTAGAAAAAGGCCGAACTATGCCCTAATTTAATGGATTATGCTCCCCCTTATGTAGTAGGTAATGCCAATATATATATATATTATATATAATAATATAAGTAATATTATATTCTATATATATATAATAATATATATAAATTAATAATATATACTTAATAAAATATTATATATTTTATTCTCAAGCTAACGGGACTGCCTCGACAATACTTCCATAAAACCGTCTTGCGGTCAAATTCCTGACCCACAAAATGTTGTATAGTTTCTTTAGAACAACAATACATCGATATAAGGCAATGCGCCTTATCACTTAGTTTATATGACAAACACAAAAAATTTGTGGCGCAACGGTATAGTCGGCATCCATAATTTTAGTAACAGTTAATTGAATTTGTCAACAATTTTCGTGATATATATTGAAGAAATTTACCAAAAAGGACTTGATACCAAAATCAATTTCTAATACTGCAAAAACCTAATAGAAGTGGATTCCGCATTACAAATAATCAAATAGGTCGTATAATCCTTCAAATTAAAGTTAAAATCACTGTCAAAAAAAATTTACACCTAACTCAACCATTCTAAAGCACAACTAAATTTGCAAAACCTACAATACACACATATTATTAATTTTAAATTTCATTATTTCCTAAATAATTCATTTTAAAAATTATTCAACCACACTCACTATTATACAATTTCTTAAACAACAATGAATCCAAATGGCGCACTTTAATGTTTATAGAATTCAAACATATTCGCCGCCTCGATATCTTAGGTAATAATCGTATACCCTATCGAATATCATTCTAAACATAGAATTATTTTTGGGTCAGACGAAAGTCATATATATATATATTATATATATATATATATAATGTATATATATATATATATATATAAATATATATATATATATATATAAAATAATATATATATATATATATATATATATAATTAGTGATGCAGCAATCATTTTTTCCGCATCCGCGATGCGGATTCTGATTAATAATCCGCGATCGGATTGCGGCAGTTTGATATATATAGTAATACTATATATATATATTATATATATATAATATAATAATATATATATATATATAATAAATATAATATTATAACGAGCTTTTTGCCACACTCTTATTAATATACTTTGTGTACCAATGAACGGGAACTGGGACCCAACTCAAATCACTCCAACCTCTTTTCCCAACCTTTGCCCTTAATGAAAGTGATTTACAAGATGTATACTTTTACATAGCAGAAATCAAATTAGAAGGTTGCTTTGACAAACATAATTTTTCTGCTGAGAGCCCAGCATTGCTAAATAACTCACACTTGGAACATAGTTGGAGGACAGGTATTTCCTTGCAATTTACTCAAGCGTGGGTAACATTTTGCTTACACTCTTCCACCACTGATTGGATAACATTTGAATCTACATAGTTTCTTGTGATAGTTTTCAATCATAGCACTACATCTTTGGTAATACGAGTGTCTTCCTCATTCTACAGACTGTAAGAAATTCTTCCATGAATCTGTATTGATTCACTTGTAAAGCTGTGGTCTGTAGATTTTCGTTTTCTCCTTTCATGATCGGCGGAATTAATAGACTGTTCGGGATTGAAGTTTTTCAACTGCACATAAAGTGACGATTAACTTGCTCTAATATGTTGCAAAAAAATTTGCCTTATAACGGGATCTAAGTAAGTTGCAATAGTTATAAAGTCATTAATTCTACAGAACCAAAGCGTTTTTTAGCTCAGTTGTAATTCACATTCTTCCTCATCTTTGTTTAAACCGTCATAATATTTCATTTGAAGATGTTCACATGCTTCTTAGCGTTGAATTAACTGTACTACATCAAGCGCAGAACGTAGAAGCGCTGATTTTCGTTCGAGGTTTCCAATGGTGCAAATAGCTTAAAGCAGTGTGATATGAGGTCATTTCCACATTATACAGAAGTACCTTTGAATACGAACTGGCGAACGAAGCAAGAGATTCCTTGGATATACTGCTTATCCATATATGAGAGTGTCTTCAGCCGATTTGCGATGTCTTTTGATAACATTAAGATATGGAATACTCAAACCGTTTTTTGAATACCTTCAATCTCAATTTCATTACATTCTTCTTTTCCAGATTCATAGTATTTTATTATAAAATTCTTTATCAAATCCGACAATAAACATCCGCGCAACCTCGCGCGGGCAAGCCGCGGGTGCGATCTTTAATATGTCGGATGCTCCACGGATCGCGATGTTACACACACATATATTATACAAATATGATAGATATATATAGGAATAATTATATCATATATAATTATATATATAATATAATATATATATATTATATAGTATTATATATATATAACATTTTTCTTGTTTAGCTCATTTATCTGTTATGTTATTGGTTGGGGACTCCCATAAATATGACTACGTCTCCATGTAAAACGTCTAATAGAATACAGCCTTTATAAATATCTATTTCTTTTTTTTAAAGATTCTTATCCATGAGAAAGTAGTTTACATCAGTAACTCAGGCAAGTCGTCTTCTTATCATAAGAGTATTCATAAATTACGGACCTAGACTTTTCTCTCTTCCGCATTTCTATGTGAGCATTTCAGAGAAATTCTGTGCTCTTTTGTAAGCCTAACCGAGGTCGTCTCCGACTATACACCATCATCGATATTCTTGGTAATGCATTTCACGTGGTCTTTTTAACAAAGATATCCCCAACTAAAGTGCCTTTACAGCCTTCAGGTTCCGAACAGAACGTGGCCAACGAGATCTATGGCAATCTTTCACATGAGCAGTGTTCCCCTAAAATTCTACGGAGCGACTCGTAAATATACTGCTAATCCCTAACCGTTGCGGTCCTCTGAAAATGGTACTATGTTTCTATGCCACTTATAAGCGCTATATACAGTAACACAATTTTTTTATTGCCTTTATATAATTACATATCAACTATTTGGAAGTGCTTGTTAAATATATATATAATTATATATAAAATATATACTATTACTAATTATATAATATATATTTATATATTATATTAATATATAGTTACATTAGTATGTAAATTATAGCATTGTACTTTTTATGACACTTGACGAGTTCAAAACATTGACATAACAGTTAATCAAAGGCGAGATCCATATATCATATATAGACTACTATATCATTGTGATATAATATTCGATGATTATTATATATATATAATATATAATAGTATATAGTATATTATATTTTATAGTATATATAATATATATATCTATTATAATGATATAGATTTATGGATTATATAGTAACTTTTCTTTGCGGAGAAGAATATTCGATTGCATGCATGATTTTCGATAGTTATTATTGGTCCCCATCGCGTCTTACAACCGGTCGTCTTTCAGCGACAAATGGATATTCTTATGAATCGGTGCATTAAATGAAGTTAGTATTAAAAGTAAATAACTACAGGAAATATATCAATATCCCTTAAAAAAGTTTCTAGAATTTAGTCCGAATTATTAGTTAGAGGGATTAATTATCATTTTATTCTCTATATACATATTATTTAATAATTTTAAAAAAGTTCTTTTCGGAGCTTTTTAAACTGTCACTCGAATTAAAATATATACACCAGTATTATGACGATTTGTGAGACTTACATGTTTAAGCTAGATTAAAAGCCTCAAGAAATCACACAGCGCTACCAAAGCGGTTAACGATAAAACGTGACATTTAAAAAACAATAACAGAAGCGATAGTGTCACTAGATTTTGCGCAAATAAATACATATAACTACATGAAAATTATGTTCAGAGTATGTGAATATATTGTTGCATGGTAAAATTTATATCAACTACTATTTTAATATAAATTTAAATAAATATTAAAAATATGATAACCTAACCTAACTTAACCTAACCTAACTACATCTAACCTACCTAACCTAACATAACATTAAATATGAATAGATTGTTATAATTTATTATAGTTTCATTAGATACTATAAACATCAAGATAAATCGTCATGCCGAAGAAGTGGAGATATCAAAAAACCTTCAACGTTATAATAGGAGAACTTACATGAAATCTAATATAGTTCAAAATAGAAAGACCCCTTTATGGAGCTCTTCATATCACAATAATAAATATATTAATATATAGTTAATATATATAATAATTTACAAAATTATATATAATATAATATATATATATATTATATATATATATATAGTATATATATATAACGTAATATAAGTTTTTAAAGAATAACTTCAGTAATTATAATTTGGACACGGGTCAGCTTTCAGCGAATTTAACCATACTCCAAAACATAACCAGAACATTACATCCCAGGATATTCCTTTTTTTTCCTCAAATCCAACAGATAACAACATGACAAACATTCCATCTTGTCTTATCATTTCTCATACCTAAAGTATTTGATATAAAACATAAATACCCAAGATAAACAACCTTTAAAAAAACATATATGAGTTACAAAAAATAAAAAATCTTTACACACACACACACGCAAATACTGGCAGTCATTTTCATAATTTATAGAACAAAATCCTAACTTCTTTCAAACAGCTGACTTCACACTTCATTCAATTGCAACAGAGCATTTCAATAAAATAATTGGTAATACCTAAAACGATATATCAATTGAAAATGTGGAAATTTTAAGCACTCTCATCTCTACCAGGTGGAAAAGAGCTAAAACCAAATAAAAATACATTGCAAAATTCAATGTTTTTGCATTTGTTCAACATCACAACAAACGGAACATTTTAACTCGAATGGCTAGGCTAGGCCTAAGCCATAGTATAAAAAAAACAACCGTGCCTAGGCCCTTTGGGATTAATTGTGACTTTATTATTCCAATATATTTTTAGAACTGTTCTGAAATCACTTTATGCCGAAACTATTTACTTATTTATTTCATTTACTCTTTATTTATTACTTAGTTATTAAAAATAACTTTTTTTCTCAATTCTACTCAATCACCACAATAAAGCTTCTTGGCGTCGATGACGCAATCCTTCTCTGCCGACATAAGTACGACAACTTAAAATTTCGCTATTGGCGTGTCTCCAATTAAAATTTTTCGAAGTTTGATGAATAAAAAGCACGATGACGCTACGATCTATTACGTCACAAGTGCATGAAGACACCAATTGTAGGAAATTTTGTTTAAAATGTAGGATACCCGATATCTAAAAATATCGATAAATCGATATCAAAAAATTATCAAAATTACCTTCGATATTATCGCCAGAAAATATATCGAGTGATATCGATATTACATATCGATATATAAATATATATATATAAATAATATTATAATATCGTATAGATATATATAATATATATATAAAGAATATATATATATATATAAATATATATATATATATATTCATATATAGCCACCCACCGAAGCATCAGCATCTAACTAATACATACAACAGCTATTGGAAAATAAAATACATTTTGATTTTAGCAAGCAATTCATCGATGAAACTTAAAAAAATTATTATTCTAAATTTATTAATACACACCTATATTAGTAAATCTTTGGTCTGGCAGCTTAAGCTCTCATCAAAGTCGCAGCGCTCGCAACTCATCTCTGCAGTAGTGCTAGAGCAAGGGTTGCCAAATGTTTTTTTTTCACGTTTTGAGAAAATGTCAAATTTTTTTATTCCTTTTTAGGGGGGTTCGAGCGACGAGGACAATCGCCAGTAGGCCGAGAAACCCCAATCTGTCCTTCTTTGTGTACACTTGGGATATCTTTTAGTTAAAAAAAATCAAAACATTTGCATCTTGAGTTCACTCGAAGCTGGAGCCTCTTCTTCGTTTCCTCATTATATTACAATTCCAACTCAATTTTAAATTTTCAAAAAGCGTATTTTTTTTTTAATTTCATGAATAGAAATGTCCTGATTAATAAAATTTTTATTATTCACGTAGTATTTTTTTTTGGTTAAATGCTCGTGCTTCGGGAGCTGACGATATAATATATAATATAATAATATCATATATATATATATATATATAGATAATAATAAATTATAATATATAAATATATATAAAGTATATACATTACATAATATATATATATATATAGTATGCAGATAGGGATTTTTGAATATAATAATATCAATATAATAATATATTAATACTAATATTAATATATATTATATATATATAATATTTAAAATATATAATAATATTATATAATATATTATATATACTATATACTATATATAATTTCGAGTTTTAGCCACAATCTATAATATAATTGTTACCAGGTACGGGACGGGGACCCACTCAAATGCACCCATCAACCTCTTCCCCACCCCGATCTTAATGAAAAGATTTAACAAATGGATTAATACTTTTTGCTCTTGTATGAAATCCAATAAGCGAAGTTGGCTTGAGAAAAGCAATCAATTTTCTGCCCTTTTCTGCATGAGGTCTGTTCTCTTTCATGCTATATTACCAGCATGCTAAAATACTCTCTCACTTGAAATCCAGTTGAAGGACCAGGCCAAGTCATTCCGCCAAGCTTTACGAAGCGTGCATAACCTTTTGCTACTTTCCACCAACCTAATACGACATCAGTGTAAATTTGTCGTTTTCTTGTAAGTTTTCAATCATTTGCACAACATCTTTTGGAAATGCGGTTTCTTCAACACTACTGGACTGTAGAAATTAACCCGTGAATCGTATGATTTACTTCTAGAGAGGTGTTGGTTTCGTACGATTTGTTTTTTTTCCTTTTAAATGGTGGCGAATTATAGACTGTTCGGATTGGAGTTTTCAACTGCATCACTGGTGAACTATTTATCTTTGTCTATCTTTAAAAAATAACTTGCCTTATAAGGGATCTAGATAATTGCAATAGTTGAAGGTATTATTTCATAAAACCACAACGTTTTCTAGGCTCTAGTTTATTACATCTTCCATTTTTTCTTAAACCGTCATCATTTTCATTGAAGATGGTCAAAATGCTCCTAGCAGTAAGATTAATGGTAATATCGAGCAAAGCTTGGAGGCGGCTGATTTTTGGTATCAATAATCTCATGTGACCGTGAATAAATTATTATGAATTTCATGCTGCGAGATCATGAGTCATCATACACAAGTTGATCGAAAGCCCATGTCTCTCATTTACTAGTTTTGCGTTCAATCATCTAAGTATTTTTATTAATAAAATCTTTATCAATGATCTCGATAATAAACATCCGCAGAGCAGCGCGGATTCGGATCTTTAAAAATGTGCGACGGATGCGGATGTTACTGCATCACTAATATATAGAATATAGATTATATATAAAGTATATATAATAATATAAAATATATATATATTAATATATATATATATATATATATATATATATATATATGCAGATTCTTGCATGGGTAAGGGCGTCAGGCTAGCAACTCTCGGTCCTTGTCCTCTGCCTGCATTACTCTTGGAGCCACGTTGGTTTTTTTATGCCCAAGAAGCACCATCCCTCTGGACTTCGACGAACCGCAGTTTGAGGCCTAATCGGAAGCCCGATTTCTAGTTATACTGGAAAGGTCCCAAAAATCCTCAACTGAGAGTGTACTCGAATTCTGACGTCGGAAACATTACGCCGAGAAATAATACAGTGTTCTAGGGTCAAACTTTCCGGCAAAATAGAAGACGCGTACCAAACTGACAGGGCGAAAGCCCTGCCTGGTATTATTATATATCATAATATATAATATATACAGATATATGATATTATATAGATAATTATATAAGTTATATATGATATATATATATAGTATATATAGTAAGTTTCACCCCAGATTAGCGGAAGTACATAAGTTAAAAAACCTACGAAGCTTACACAAACATTGACATCATTTTGTGGATCAACGAGCAATTTATGTTTATGAAAAGTACAAATTAAATTAAACATTAACAAAATAAAAAAAAAATAAAGTTTTTAGATCTTCGATAATTTTTTTCTATACTCGACATATATAATTAACAAAATTATTGCATTCTTAAACAATAAGCAGGAGTTGTTAGGTTTTCGGTAAAAACTTACCTACCTAATCAACCTATATATATATATAACCTATATATATATATAATATTATATATATATATATATATTATTATATAATATATATATTTATATATATATATAATATAATATAAATAAATATTTATATTATATAATATCTATATATTATTATGATAATATAGTCAGGATGATTTCATTATTCGTACTTCACACCTTTTATATTTTCTATCTTTACTTTTTATTTGTTGTTATTGCATACACCGTAGTAATTGGAATCTAATCTATTAGCTAATATTCTTACTGAAAACCTAGATCTCGAAACTTATTTTAAAGGGTCCACATTATTCATTAAAAAGCTCCAAGTAAAGTAAACATCTAACAGCAAACCTTAAGAGCGGGTTCTAAAATCTAAAGCATTAATTAAGGCTCCAGGAGGCTAAGAAAATCTTCAAAAAATCAAAGATGAAGGCATCAATAAGTGTCTAGCACAAATTGCTCTCACGGATATTCTTGAACTGATCTAGTGCCAGACTATATAGGCAATGAAAACTGGATGAGACTTCTAATGTAACCACAGAAGAACAATGTTCAACGATTCATGGAGAATAGGAAACAATCTGCCAGGAAATCTTTAGATTGTTATTCAGAATGCTTAAGAAATAGTCGAACGTGTAAATTTTAAGTATATAGGCAAAAGAATATCCGGATGAAATATCTAAGAAGAACGCATTCTGTTGCTGGTGAAATACTTCTAATACATAGAAGTAGCCTCTTCCTTTGAATAACGATAATTAACATTAGAGTTTTGGCTGAGCAAAGCAGACACTAAATTTACTGCGATGATTCAATTACGTTCGAGAGTGATATTCTAAGTTATAGGACCAAACGCTAGAAGATGGAATGATTCATTAAGACGAATAGACAACGACCGTGAAATAAGAAGATACGCCTTATTAAGAATTGGACAACAGCATGAATTTGGATATCGGAGTAAATATGGCACAGACAAAATGATTGTAAAGCGAAAGCACATGATATATGAAATGTAAATGAAGGCATTTTTGAAAAGATTTGTATAATAAACAAGAGCTACTATGAATACTAGATACCTGAAGTTATCTCGTTGATAATGATAATATATTATTATATATAATATAATACTGAATGATATATAATTATGATAATATTATTAATTAACTATATAGTATCATATAATATATATATAAGTCATATGATATAGATGACAAGTGTAACTTAACCTCCGACACGTAAAGAAGATCATTATCCAGTTGGCGTACTAAAGGCTCATTTGCGCCCCCCCCCGACGCTTATTTTTGCGCCCCCTTTAGTCATGAACGGTAATAGAGTTTTTGCGAAACTGTAATGACAAAAAAAATATTTCCTTGTACCACAAGGAAAAATCCCATTATGCATTACTAAAGACCAGATGGTTAATAATGAAAAAAAAGGTTTATATAAGTTATATATAATATTATATATTATATCAGTAAAGAATTATAATATTATATATATTATAAATAATATATAGAAATAATATATATTATATGTACATATTAAAGATGCGCATTTACAAAACACTTTTACGATTACTGTTTATTGTGTAATAGTAAAGCAGAAAACTTACTAATTCTAAACTACAACATTTGCATTACTTTTAACTTAAATAAAGATCTTTGAAAAGTCTATATTATCCCCTTTGCTCTTTGCATCACAAAATGTTCACACTAATTTCTCCAAGTCCATGCGCGAGCCCGATCATACTCTATGCTGAGTACAGCCAATTCACTTAACCTTACGTTCGTCATGGTACTTCATCAGATACACTTCTATTATTTAATTTTGAAAAAATCTCTCGCAGATGATAATTACTGTCAGAAACAATATAAAAGCTGTACACACGTTGAATACTGCATAGCACAACATCCATCTTCAATCCAGACAAATATTCTGCCATCTGTATTATTTCTTGTCATTCTTTGTCTTTATTCAACTGCCAAATACATTCCGAAAGCAGTGACAGATTCCGTTCTATTAAGAACTTGTCGACTTTCGCTGATATGGTTTATGTAAACATTGTCAGCAGACTCTTTCATAGCCTCTCTACGTGTTCTGCTAAACTGTAGGTCTCAAAAAGCAAAATACTCTGTTTCACCTCCTCAATTACTCTCGTGACCTTCCGATCCACTTGCCTGTTAGTAAGTCATTGGCCGTAAAAAAAAAACCTCACCCCTGAATGTGCAACTAAGATCAATGATTCAAGATCTAGAAAGCTCATTCAAAAGAAGCCTGTTCACTTGGGCTTTTGCGTTGTATCTCAATGCATCCTGCACATGCCACTCTTGCAATTCCTGGGCCCTCCAACGTACTTTAAAACTCTCCCCTCACTAAGTTTAGATGGACACAGCTCAAAAGAGGGAGC
>JABUQX010025802.1:0-7500 GCA_015478945.1 Trachelipus rathkii
GGGAAGAGATTAACAGTTTGCCAGAGAAGAGTGCAGTTAGATAAAGTTTGAGGACCATGAGAATAGACCCTCGCCAACTGTCGCTTTTTGGTGTAACTACACAGATGCAAATGCTCAGAATCCCAGAGAATGCGAAAGAATTATTAAATGACTGGAGGAGGTGAGAGGAGGAATCGGGCTGGGAGTGGGGGTGATATAGATGCCAACTTTGAGCAAAATATTTTGCTTTAATAGAAGTTAAGACAGCGTATTCCGTCAGGGGATATCAAGAGGAGAGAGAGAGAGAAGAGGAGAGAGAGAGAGAGAGAGAGAGAGAGAGAGAGAGAGAAGAGAGAGGAGAGAGAGAAATTGAAAAATGTCAGAAAGAGTGTGAGATAGAGGAACTATCGAAAGATTATCGGCATTCTTGTAGGAAGAAAAGTTTTTTGGTTAGATCGAAGAGAGGATATGAGTATTAATATATATATATATATATATATATATATATATATTTTATATATATAATATATATATATATTATATAATTTATATAATATATATATGTTATTTATATAAATATATATATATATATATATTATATTATCTATATATATATATATATATTATTTATATATATTTATATATATATATTTATATATATTAGTGGATATATATATTATATATATATAAATATATTATATAATATCAACCATATATATATATATATTATATATATATATATATATATATATTTATATATATATATTACTATAATTATATATATATTATTATATACTTTTATATATTATATAATATATGATATCCATCTTCTTTCCCCAAGACTGGGGTAATGGTGCGTGACGTGCCCGGTAACAGAAAAGTGTGAGAAGAATTTGGCACAAGTGAAAAAAGGCAAGCACTTAACGCCCTTTATAGCTTTACTGAGAAATGTCGCAGTCAGGAAATCGACAAGATTCGCGAGAACCACAGCGGACTCACTACGGCATCTCGTCAACTGTCGGGGGTAACTCTTTGGGGCCCCCCAGCCAGGGGGGTTGGGCTATAAGCCATACTCTCAAAAACCTGCATTCTGTACTATTATGCACTTCTTCTCGCCTCTATTTCATTCCATTTCTCTCCCCCAGGCATGTTTTTCTTACTAATCCTTTTCTTCGGTCCTCCCACGGTCGAATTTTCCCAATACGCCACACTATAGCATTCGTATTAACAAACAGCCTATCATCCTCTCTTTCCACTGACAACCTCTCAACGTACTTTTATTTATTCTTCATT
This sequence comes from Trachelipus rathkii, assembly GCA_015478945.1. NCBI lineage: Eukaryota > Metazoa > Arthropoda > Malacostraca > Isopoda > Trachelipodidae > Trachelipus > Trachelipus rathkii. Next base: position 1,273 of record JABUQX010025802.1, read on the forward strand.
TTATCCTTTCTTCACACAGACCACTCTTTATAGTTCATTCTATTTATCAATTCTTTTCACATTAACAACGCCCCTAAGATTGTCAATTGAACACATTGATTTAGATCTATCTTTATTTCAGACTATAAGGTCTACTTATAGTAATTAACACAGTAAAAACATACCTCAATGTAAGTACATTAGCTCACTCAGACTTAGCCTTTCATCACTCAACGATTTAATTGCACAGCCACCTCTGCATTCACAATTTTCCTACTACACTATGCCATCATCGTTTCCTTTTCATCCATCATATATCCTAATATTTAAATTAAGACACTTGTTCCAGCTGCTGCTCACCATCTAACATTCATACCGAGGACTGTCTATACAACCATAACCTTACTCTTTCAAACCCCTCCTTTTAACCCTCCCTTTGACACTCCCTGCAATATATATATATATTTATTATATATACATATATATATATATATATATATAATATATATATATATATCAATATATATATTTTTATATATTATATATATATAATATATTATATATATGAGAGAGAGAGAGAGGAGACGAGAGAAGAGAGAGAGGAGAGAGAGAGAGAACGGAGAGAGAGAGAGGAGAGAGAGAGAGAGAGAGAGAGAGAGAGAGAGAGAGAATTATTTACAAACCATTTAGCATAATAATTATTAAAAAAGTTTTTTAAAAAATTTCAGAAATTTATTATGTTGGAGTAAAGCTCAAAAAGATTAAGGGCTTTCTTTCTTTTTTGTAATATATTAACGCTGATTAATCAGATTATTCTTTGAAAGAAGACAAAAAGAAAATGATAAAGGCATCTCTTACATATTTTGCATTATAATTTGTACAATAGAATAATACATATAGGATTTTCATGTTATTTTTAAATAAAAAATTAAAGTTTTCCATTTCCTACTCAATAAAAAAAAGTTAATTAGTAGGTTGTAAGATCTTACTAAATTGAGAAAACAAACATTTTGATAACATATGGAAATAGTTATCATGAGAGAGAGAGAGAGAGAGCAGAGAGAGAGATGAAGAGAGAGAGAGGAAGAGAGGAAGAGAGAGATGAGAAGAGAGAGAGAGAGAAGGGAGAGAGAGAGAACGCACACCGCACATTGCATGAAGCTGTTTATTGCCATTTGTTTTTGGGTGGTATAATATAAATATTATATATATATATAATTATCTTATCTATTTATATTATATATTATCTATATTTATATATATATTACTATATATATAGTATATATAATATATATATATATTATAATATAATTGTTATTATATATATAATGACCTTCTGAGTTTTCATGGATAATATAAATAGTGTTTTTTGTAAAAATAAATTCATAATTTTTGTAATTATACTAGCCAATAATTAAGAAAGAAGGGAATGAGAAGATACGATATATGAAATATTAAAATTCCATTATCGCAAGTAAGCAAAAACGTTCATTTTCATGAGAGAGAGAAGAGCAATTTATGCTAAAACGTGAAAGGGTAAAATTCGTTGCTTAATAGATTTTTTTTCATGAGTATTGATCTGTGTAATCTGTAACACACCTTTATTCATACGCTGAAGTAAGGGCCGTAAAAAAGAAAAACCTATACTATATGGATCCACGATACGGTAGAACCTAGTAAATCAACCTACCATGAGATGCGATGATGCAGTAAACGTATACCTAAACTAGATGGATTTACTTTGCCTTAAATTTTTTTCTCTTGTTTTGACGAAAATATTATTACAGAGTCTTCTCGCTTCCCGGTAGCTGCAAACGTACGATGCTTAAAAAAGTAGTTTTTTAAAATAAAACATTTTTTTGTATTTAAATTTTTGACACTGCTTATTCATTGAAATTTATTGTTAGCATTATATAATAACAATATATGAAAATAAAATAAATAAATTCCCTGAGACATGAAACTCATAAGGGACCTCTTCTCTCTCTCTCTTCTTCTCTCTCTCTCTCTTCTCTCTTCTCTCTTCTCTCTTCTCTTCTCTCTCTCTCTTATATATATATATATATATATATAATTATACTATATATAAATATATATATATATATATATATATATATATATACGGTTGTGTGTGATGTTGCATGTGATATCTGGCCTATAAAACTGTTTTATTGTTGCTTTTGGCATCTCTATTGTTACATTTTCATTTTGCCACAGGGAAAAAAGCTTATCATTCCCTTAGTTATGAAAATTTAATTTTCAATTTATATTGTGTTTTGCTATTCTAGTGAAATTATATTGTCTTTTATATTCTTTGTGAAAATATTATATTGTTTTGAAATGAACAACAAACGATGACATTATTTTTAATTTTGAAACCAAGGCCTTTAACAGAACTAAATTATCCTGAAAAAAGCAGATTTTAAAAAAATGGTTGTCCATTACCAATATTAAAGTGTAAAGTAGGAAACAGAGCATTTTATGAACAGATGGTCACGAGATAAATTGACCGGCTTGTGACAGTATTTGTATGAAAAACTTTAATTGCTGGCATGTTTGCCATTCCAGCCAAAGACAAGCTAGTTTTGAACTGATATAAGGTACTGAATTTATATATTATATATATTATATTATTATATATAATATATATATATAATATATATATTTATATTTATATATATATAATATAATAAATATATATATATTATAATATATATACTATATATATACTATTATATATTATAATATATTTATAGATATATATATATATATATCTTTAATATTATAATATATATATATATATATAATATATAATATATATATATATATATTATATATAAAGTGACTCAAAGAATCATGCTAAGTCTCACGGTCATTTGCAATACTCTAAGCCTAAGTGCCTAAAGTCTTTTGGTGATGTCAGTATCGAATGATGTGCTATCAACAGATCAGTTCAGATAGAGAGAGAGAGAGAGAGAAGAGAGAGAGAGAGAGAGAGAGAGGAGAGAGAAGAAGAGAGAGAGAGAGAGAGAGAGAGAGAGAGAGAGAGAGAGAGAGAGAGAGAGAGAGAGAGAGAGAGAGAGAGAGAGAGAGAAGAGAGAGAATCATAATAAGCTTGTAAAAGAAAATAGAGATTACCTAGATCGATTAATAACTGTTGATTTGTATCTCTGTAAGCAAGAATTACCACTAAAGGGTCACGATGAAAGTAGTAGTAGTTTAAATAAAGAAAATTATAGGGAGCTATTACGCTTCTCGGCAAAATTGGACAATGTTTTTGCATTAAGATCATCAGGTAAAAAATATTCGCATCATTTCACAGGAGCCTCTAGTACTATTCAGAATGACATAATATTCGCTAATGATACTGTTGTTGGCAGCGTAATTCAAAATTATATTGAGAAGTCCTCCTCTATATCTGTACAAGCAGATGAAACAACAACAACAACAACAAACTGTGGTGGTACACACGCACAGTTACATATATTATTAAGGTACGTTGCACAACATAATATCTTGGAAAGGTTTATTGGTTGTTATGATGTAAGTGAAGATAGGTCTTCAAAATTAGCAAATATTATGGAAAGTGTCTTAGAATCATATCCTGACGTTAAAAATAAATTAGTCTGCCAGACTTATGACTGTGCTGTTGTTATGGCTGGTAAACTGAATGTCGTTCAAGCAAACTGCATTCTGGGGGTTTTTAATATATACGCTATTTCATTCCTGCTATGCCATAAACTCACTTACTTAGGATTAAGCAACTATCCGAACTAATAGCAGGAGTTTAATTATTTTTACTATATTGCGTGTTTTAAATATATTTAAAGAGTCGTGTACAAAGAAAAGCTATTATTCTTGAGTTTAATAAATAGTATACCCCAGATTAGAGAAACAGATCTTTCGTATAGATCAAAAACAAATTTAGTGATTAAAAGACCATAGAGATGCTTTGAAAATGCAATTACAGACCATTTAGATAGCAGTATTAAGTGGGATGAAGATACTTTCTTGAAAGCTGGATAATTTACTTAACAATTTACTGATTTTGGTTTCATAATTTTTTTGTTAACTATTTTGACCTATATTTATCTCTCATGTAAAAAATTGTCTTGGAATCTTACGAGGTTAGACGTGAATATGTTTTATTTGGGCTCAAAATTAATTGGATTTCACTGAGTTTATTAGGAACAAACGACTTGATGAAGAGTATGAACAAAATTTCCAGGAAACACGGAGTAACATTGAGGAGGAAACTTCTCATCCCATGGTACTAGAACAAGAAAATATCCAGTAAACTATAAAGCAATTTACTTTGAAATAATAGACAATATACTAGTTGGTCTAGACTCTAGAGTAGATTTCCAACATCAAAAGTTTTCCTCGCTTCAGATTGACAACGCTCAGCAAATTTTTGGAATTTGCCGAATTTTCCATTGCAAAATTTAATGCCTGCAATCAAAATATCAAAATTTGATTGATTAATAAAACACTTATTTGGGAATCTTAAGTATATTTATCTCGATAGTGCTTCAAGATACGCAATCTCTAATGTTCTTTAAGAACTATTCTCATATACCCGGACTTAAAAATTACTACTTATTAACATACCGTACATCCGTTTCAATGAAAGCTTTTATGTTCTGAATCGAATTAAATCATTTTTAAGGAAGTGTATTATGACTCAATGAACAGCTCTCGTCTCTTAGCAGAATTTAATTGAAAAGAAATAATATTGAGCTCTGAAAAAACAACAAAATAAATCGAATTTTTGGAGATAATTGCTCTTAATCCAACGCGACTGAAGTTTAATGTATGAAATACGGTGAGCCTGGTTTAAGTTTATATGTATATATTATATTATAATAATATATATATTATTATAGTTTATATATAGTATATTATATATATATTAAATATATATATTATATATATTATATAATATATATATTATATAATATTACGGGTGGGCGCGCAAAAGCATGGATTAGAAATAAAACGCCGACTGTAACAAAATTACCAAATTTTATTTTGTATCCTGATACATTAATATGGGAAATTAAAGTTTACAAGGTTTTGAACAAAGTATCGGCCAAATGGCGGCCATCACACTCCAAACACTGAGTAAGCCTATTTCGAAAGTTTCGTGCACTCTTTGAAGCATTGCACAGGAATGCCAGCAATTTTTGGTCAAATGTTTTTTTGAGGCTTCAGGTTCTTGGGGACGACTGTCTGTACACAAGAGATTTACGTATCCCACAGGAAAAAACACAAGGTGCCATTGGGTGACCCCCGGCCGGCAGTCAAATCGCCTCTGTAGGGAGATGAGGGCGTCGGGGAATTCTTCGTCAAAGGTCCATGCCAGCTGCTGGAACTGACTCCTGCGCCAGCTCGCGCTGAACAGACCCTCTTTTTCTCCTTTTCCTTCCATTCAGGCAAAAACATTCCAGAATCAGGCTCAGGTAACGTGCAGAAGTGACTGTAGGTCACGATCATTTTCTCAAAAGTAAGGGCAATGATCAGATCTCTTGAAAGTGCACACAGATTGTGACCATGTCGGAGTGCAGGGGTCTCTGCTTTAGCTCCCTGGGGATTCATTTACTCCATAATCGCAAATATTTGCTTATTGACATACACTGAAGTGAAATGTGATCGTAGGGTGAAGAAAAATGATAACACTCTCGGAGGCATACGCAGCAGCTGTTTTTCACAGGCGACTTGTCTGGGTTCAAAATCAACGTTTGTTTCAATTCTTGAACTGACACCATCTATGGTGTTGCAAATAAGATGTTTCTTAGTCGATTCCTTGAATTGCAACGTATCAAAATAGCTAAGGGACCTGCATGTTTTCAGAAATTGAATGCTAGGAGAATTGTTTTTGAATTGCAGCTCAACCCTCTCGGATGTTTTCTGGGGTAAGGAACGGTATATTTGAGGCCTTCATAATGTGGACTACATTTCGGTAAAACCTGCAATGCTTAACTATGGAGAATTCAATTTGATCGGAATATCGACAACTGGGGGCGACATTGACTTAACGAAGGCACGCTGCAAGCGAATGATCGACTGCGTTCGACAAATATTACCTGCACACAAAAAACATGTTGTTGTAAACCTGACCACTGCATGCTGAGTGACAAGATCGCGTCAACATAAACTTCCCATCCCCCTTTTTCTACTCACCCCACTTTCACCCTCCTAGGACAGTGGGGGAGGGAGCAATGACGTTTTCAAAATCCTGCGTTGCCG
>JABUQX010025802.1:35000-45000 GCA_015478945.1 Trachelipus rathkii
CCCCTCTGCGCTCTCCAACCTGAGAGATTGCGTTAAGCTAGGATTGGGTGGGTTTTTCTCATGTTTTATCCCTTCTGCCCCTTCTTGAAAAGGGCCCAGCCCGTGAGTGGGGGTATAAATATAAATAATATATATATTTATTTTATTATATATATATATATATATATATATATAATATATATTTTATAATATTTCTATCTAATATTATATATATATATTTATATATATTATATATATATATAATATATATATATAATATGCGTGCGCGCATGTGTGCGTACCCAATTTACTTTGCAGGTCATAAAATGAAAAAGAAAATTTCTATTCAGTTTTATCAGGAAAGAATTTATTTTTTGAGCAAATATTGTTAAACAAAATCTTGATTTCCAGATAAAAGTGTGTACGTGTGTGTGTGTGCATGTGTGTACACATGTACCCTTACCTTCTACGTGAGCCAATAAGTGCACGTTAAACAAAATATACATAGATACACTAAAATTTCCAGACACATACCGTAATACATATATGCGTAATAAAAATATGTATGCATAAAGTCTGCAAACTTACAGGTGTACATACATACATACATACATACATACATACATAAATACATACATAAATACATACATACATACATACATACATACATACATACATACATACATACATACATACATACATACATACATACATACATAGAACATTTGGACAATTTTAGATAATTTTTCAAATTTCAACTTATGAAGGCTGTGCGAGATCTCATTTAACTCCTCGTAGTTTTCATTTAATTCCTCGTAGGTGTTCATTTAGCTCTTTTATATTATACCCGTAGTGTTCATTTAATTCCTTTATATTATACCCGTAGTGTTCATTCAACTCCTTTATATTATACCGGTAGTGTTCAATTCCTTTATTCATTTGAATTGAATGAGTCAAAGGAGATTTTACTCTCCATCAGCGGGATTCGAACCTGGACTCCGCGTCGCTGAGTTAACAATGACCGGGCGCTCTAACCACTAGACCATCCACGTAGTGTTCACTTCTGAAATTCTTTGCTAACTGAAACTGAAACTCTCTATTCTCTTATTTAATTTCTAAATTTAATAATGACTTGGATTCGAAATTATTTAAGTCCAATATTCTCTCAAAGGGATTTGCCCAAATGGTCGACAGGTCAAATGGTCGACACATCATAAAAATATCCCGTACAGCCCGCTGCAGGCGTTAGGTTAGGTTAGGTTAGGTTAGGTTAGGTTAGGTTAGGTTAGGTTAGGTTAGGTTAGGTTAGGTTAGGTTAGGTTAGGTTAGGTTAGGTAGGTTAGGTTAGGTTGGTTAGGTTGGTAGGTTAGGTTAGGCTTAGGTTAGGTTAGTTAGGGGGTTAGGTTGGTTAGGTTAGTGGATGTTAGGTTAGGTTAGGTTAGGTTAGTTCGGTTAGTTTAGGTTAGGTTAGGTTAGGTTTAGGTTAGGTTAAGGTTAGGTTAAGTAGGTTGTTTTTGTAAGGTTAGGATTAGGTTAGGTATTTTAGGGTTAGATTGTTAAGGTTGGTTACTAGGTTGTTTGTTAGTTACGGTTTAGGTTAGGATTAGGTTAGGTTAGGGTTAGGTTAGGTTTAGGCTAGGTAGTTAGGTTAGGTTAGGTTAGGTTAGGCCTAGGTTAAGTTAGGTTAGGTTAGGGTAGGATATTGGTTAGGTTAGGTTAGGTTAGGTTTTGTTGGATTTGTTATAGAAATTCAATAATCAGATTTGTTTTTTACAAATGTCGACCATTTAGTACTGGCTTCTCTCCTATGATTTGGCTTAATTTCAACTTGAAAGGGGTTTAATTTATCTTTTAATTTTGATGTTTGGGATTTTTTTTTTTTTAAAGAGAAATACAAGTTTTGTCCTTTTTAGAATAAAATTTCATAGTCGTATTTTAACAACAATTCATTCCTTTGGTAATTATCAGAATAGAAGGAAACAAACATAAGGAGATAAAATCTGTAATATGATTTCTAAACAAAATAAATTACAAAATATGGTAAGCTTTATAAGTTCTCAGAGGGGACGTTTAGCTTCTCTCCAGTCTCGTAATAGCTTGATTAAAATTTTTTTATCGGGTTTTAAGGAAGGATTAGCAATAATTCGTGAGGTCTTTCTCTGTAATACAGAGCAAAATTATGATTAGTCACAAATAATTTAATAGTAAAAGGTTCGTAAGGACCCTCTCTCAAATACAGAACAAAATTACGATTAGTGGCAAATAATCAAATACTAAAAATTCGTGAGGACCCTCTCTCAAATACAGAACAGAATTATTACTATTATCAACTGGTCAACAAAGAATTTGTCCCAAGACAAAGAATACTTGTTTCTTACATGTTTTTTCATACAGAATTCAAAAATCGTATTGGTTTTTGTCTGTCAGGTTCAGTTTTGACACTATTCACATATAAACATGGAAAAAATTACAAAAATAAATAATTTTTCCCGTGAACAGTGACAAAATGGTTGAAAATACAAACAAACAATGTTTATAAAATATGTGTATCTTTCCCTCATATATATGCTGTGAAAATTTCAAATTGATAAGACAAATAATAAAAAAGATACAGCGGTTTTTCATTTATGAAATGGTAAGAAAATTTTTCACATTTTTTTAGTTTTCAAGTGAATGGCGGCAAAACTGAACCTTATAAACAAGCACCAATATAATTTTTGGATTCAGCGCAAAATACTATATAAGAAACGAGTCTTAAATACAAGTCAACAAAAATTTGTTCCCAGTGTTATTATTATTATTATTATTATTATTATTATTATTATTATTATTATTATTATTATTATTATTATTATTATTATTATTATTATTATTATTATTATTATCATTTTATTATTATTATTATATTATTATTATTATTATTATTATTATTATTATTATTATTATTATTATTATTATTATTATTATTATTATATAACCTTATTTCAATATAAATATTATTATTATTATTATTATTATTATTATTATTATTATTATTATTATTATTATTATTATTATTATTATTATTATTATTATTATTATTATTATTATTATTATTATTATTATTATTATTATTATTATTAAAATACTGGGGAAAAAAATTTATGACCTGTATAAAAGATTTCTTTCTTATGTAATTTTTTGTGCTGAATCCAAAAATGATATTGGTGTTTGTCTACAACGTCCAGTTTTGCCGCCATTCATATGAAAACTAAAAATATACAAAAAAATTTTTTTTACCATATCATAAATGAAAAACCGCCATATTTTTTTTTTTTTTGTCCTATCAGTATGAAATTTTCACAGCTGATATACTTGGGCAAGACCCACACAGTTTATTCAGATTATCTATTTGTATACCCAACCATTTTGTTTCTGTTCACGGGAAAATGTTTGTTTTTTTTTGTTTTGTTTTTCATGTTTACATGTGAATTGTATCAAAGCTGGACAAGACAGACAAAAAATAATACGATTTTTTAATTCAGCATAAAAAAATACATAAGAAATAAGTATCGGATAATAGACAGCAGAAAAAATATAAACTTTGTTGACCTCTGTTATGATTAGCCGCAAATAATCCAATAGTAAAAATATTTTCGATGAGTTTAATAATTGCGGAGGGGGAGGAATATATCCATGAAGAAAGAAGTTTTTATAATAGTATAGAAAATGTTATAGGATGTACTGTCAAAACCAATATTCTGATAGAATAGTTGAAGTAATAATTATGGTGCATTGATTAATAATGTACATAAAACAAGGGAAATTACATTTGCTTTTGACATATTTCAAAAATAGAATATGAGAGGGAATTAAGAGAAAGGTAAGAAAATCTCTCTCTCTCTCTCTCTCTCTCTCTCTCTCTCTCTCTCTCTCTCTCTCTCTCTCTCTCTCTCTCTCTCTCTCTCTCTCTCTCTCTCTCTCTCTCTCTCTCTCTCTCTCTCTCTCTCTAAGCATACTTAGATTTGCTCTTTGTATATTTAGCAAAACTTATCATAACCTAACCTCTCTCTCTCTCTCTCTCTCTCTCTCTCTCTCTCTCTCTCTCTCTCTCTTTAATATTTTTTATTTTAAAATTTACTTCGACTTTATGAAGAAGAGTAAGTTACATACAATAAGCTAAGAAATGAAAATATGATAAGGAATTTTTAATGTCGAAAGAAAATACCTATAGTTTAAGGAATTTGTTAAATCGCACTTAACTTTGATTCTATTTTAAATTAATTATAAATAGGATTCATCTATTAATCAGGAGACCCTACTCACTATGGCGTATGGATATTGGTATGGGTATGGGTATGGGTATGGGTATGGGTATGCTACATTCAAAAGTTTAAAAGAAACATTTAAAATAGTGAACTCTTGAAGTGTATATATGACCTTAGGGTAAGTTCGATTGTTAGGTAGGATAGTTTGTTAAGGTGTACAAGACATCTTTGAAGGAAATAATCAGAGTTATGTACTACTTTGGCATGAGTGCGTAACTTAGCTTAAGTTAAATTTATTTAACGTAAATGAAAAAAATTAAATGTGAAAAATATCGTGTCTTTGATAGCTAGGACACTTTGTTAATTTTAGCATTTATTTTTAGTTCAAGGGGGGCTTAGATCTGCTAGGTTATACTAGCTTTGATAGAAAATGTTGTTTTGTCAGATATTACTATGTTAGCTGCTAATGATATGTTAGAAACGTAGGCTTAGGTTAAATTTTTGCTGGGTAATGTTAGATTTGGTAGAGAACTTTGCTAATTTCCGCATTTATTCACAATTCAAAATGACTATATTTGATAAGCAAGACACTTTCATAAAGGTAGCATCTATTTACAGTTCAAGATGTTGGTATTTTTGATAGGTTGGACATTTGTTAATGGGTCTTGTTATATAATACTACGTTAGCTGAGGATATGATAAAAGAGCAGGGATAGGTTACGTTTTGCTGCGTAATTATTGGATAGATTGAGAACTTATTCATAGTTCCAATGTTAGTGTCTTTGGTAGGTTTTACCACTTTGTTAATGTTAGCAGTTATTCATAGCTTAGCATGCTAGATATGTTGGTAATGTTCAGTCTTGGCAGGTTTTGACGAATAAGGCTTACATGTTAAGTTACTTTGCTACGTTGGGAATGTAGTTTATGTTAATAGTATTGATTTGTCAGGTACTTGAAAGAAATTGGTAACTATTCGTAGGTTGATATGTTAGATACGGTATGCTATTACTTTATTAGGTTAGGTCTGGCTTTGGTATGTTACTTGGATATATAATGACGCAGCCTTGTTCGTGATAGCCTTTTATTCTAATCTAGTGAAACTTGGGAATAGCGGTTGTACCTGTAATTTGGCAACATCGCATTGTTTTTAAAGTAAAACATGAAATAACTTTGTTGGTCAGTGTGATAGTTAGGTTAGGCTATTTTTGTTGTTTTGTTAAATATTACTATGGTAATGTAAAATTAACACTGATGTTTTAGAGAAATGCTGGAAAAGTGGAAGTAGTTTACGTTTTGTAAGGTGATGTTAGCTATTTACAGATATTAGACATTGAATTTTGTTAATGTTAGCATTTTATTCATACGTAAGGTATGTTAGATACGTTAGAAACATTAAAAGACTAAAAAATATGTTGTGATCATACAGAAGAACTTATTTTTATGTAATGTTTGTGCCGCTTTGATACTTAAATATGATTTTAATCACTTACAGTTGATAATTTTAATAAAAAAGAATACAAAATTTAGGATAAACATAAAATGTTTATAACAATTTTATGTAATGTTTATAAATGAAGCATATTTCTTACTCTGTTTTCTTCTGTCACGCACTCTGTGCTTCTCTTCTGGGAACCCCTTCTTTTGGGTTCTGAAACTCTCACAATCAAGTTCTACGGGCCTTTATAAACAAACATATACAAGGACATCACATTTGACCCATTATGTGTTTGTAGCCAGATTTCAACTATGTCTTATGCTCCGGCTCCGGCTCCGGTTCCGGCTCCGGCTCCGGCTCCGGCTCCGGCTCCGTGCTCCGACAATGGCTCATTTGCTTTGACTCTGACTCCGTCTCCTTCTCCTTCCTCTTCTATACTCTCTGTGATTTTCGTCTATCTACAACCATTTCCAAGTTTTGGGGCTCAGCTCCATTCTTACAGAGGCGCAGCGGTGCGGAACCTCGGCTCCCAGAAGGCGACGTCACCAACTGTTGGGGTGCCAAGTTTGAGGGGATACGACATCTCTAAGAAGTACTTGCTCAGAGATCTAACCAGCTGTACCGCGAGAGCACTGGGACGTAACTTCGTTGAAGACGAGGTTACGTCCCAAGAGGAAGGGTTGTAAAATTTGAAAGGGATACTACGTCTCTAAGAAGTAGCTCCTCAGAGATCGAACCAGCGTACCGCTACAACAAGCTTCTGTAACTTCGGCTACGCCGAGGTCACGTCATTATCTATAAGTCCACCAAATTTCAACCCTTTATGAGCTCTGTAACCCATAAAAGGCTATCCTTAAACTTTAGGTTGGGCTCCAACCCCCTTCGGGGAATTTAGCCTCATGTAACCTTGTCTACGACAAGATTACGTCATCACCTATAAGTATGCTAAATTTCAACCCTTTACCTACTCTCTAAGAAGTAGTTCCTCAGAGATCTAACCGCTGTACCTCGACAAAACATACATAACCTCGTCTACGACGAGGTTACGTCATCACCTTGAAACATACCAAGTTTCAGGAGGATACGATAATCTTAACTATACTAAAAGGAGGGAAAGTAAAAAGGGGCAGGGCGGGGCTTAGAAGGGGTTTAAACCCCAAATTGAGTTTGCAACCTCAAATTTTGGGATCATAGACCCCAAAATAGGACTCAACGGGAAAAAATTATAAAATCTGGTCAGAGGAAAACCGAAATACCGAAAACACTAAAAGGACCAAAAAGTAACGAAAACATTCGTCTAGTACCGAATGTTCGACACCCGTCGCCCCTATATTACTAATGGCGTTCTGGTCAGTTTGAGTATAAGAAAAGTCTATTGGAGTTTTAACAACTTTGAAAGGCTGTAACTTTTTTTTCCTAAAGACGTCAGTCATTTTTTTTTTTATATTCTTCTTTATTATTTTTTTTTTTAGAGTCTATCCTGTGATTTTTATAATAATCGGCGTTGAAGACGTTCTGCGCTACTATTACCATATATATATATATATATATATATATATATATATATATATATATATATATATATATATATATATATATATATATATATATATATAGTATATATATATATATATATATATATATATATATATATATATATATGAAAGGATGATGACACACTAATACAATGGAAGAAGCCGTGGATTGGAAGAAGTTCCAATGGCTCCACAGTAAACCCACTATCTGAAAAGAATGTTGTTTTGAGAGAAATGACGTTACCTTATAAAGAGAGAGAGAGAGAGAGAGAGAGAGAGAGAGAGAGAGAGAGAGAGAGAGAGAGAGAGAGAGAGAGAGAGAGAGAGAAAACAAACAGACAGACAGAGACAGAGACAGAGACAGAGAGAGAGAGAGAGAGAGAGAGAGAGAGAGAGACAGAGAGAGAGAGAGAGAGAGAGAGAGAGAGAGAGAGAGAGAGAGAGAGAGAGAGAGAGAGAAAAGAAAAATCCATGAATATAAAGATAGAGAAAGGGTTGAGTTGAGTGTTTTGAAGGTGTTGCAGGTTTTTGTAGGATTATTATCATTATATGTATAGTATATATATAATTCTATTTTATTAATAATAATATAAACACTACAGTTATCTTAGTCTAAGCAAAATAAAAAAAAAAGTTGTTCCATTTCTTAATAACTGTGAACAACCCTCATTTAATTTTAATAATATATTCATAAATGACAGAAAACTGTTAATTTTAACTCTCACCTGTAATTTTGCTAAATTTAACTCCCACATAATGCTAACTTTTTTAATTTCTTTAAAACTTTTCTCAGAACTTTAAAAAGATATATAGTTCAAATGTAATTAAGTATCATACTGACTGGTGAAAGTTTCGTGTCATTCATTATATAAAAATGCACGAAGCAGAAAGAGAAAAAGAAATTTTTAAAGAAAATAAAAACTGTAATAAAAATTTAATTCGATTTCAACATCAGAGAACATTTTATTCTTGTTTTATGACCCTGAGGAGCATTTGGAGGAAGAAATGTAACATAAAACTAATTTTCCACTTTTTCCTTTTTCTTTTCTAAGAAAGTATAAACGACTTATTCATAAAACAATTTGCATTACACGTGTATCGAAAAGGAAAAGCACAGGAGTCTGGAGGCGGATCTGATGCCGGAGTCGGAGTCGGAGTCGGAGTCGGAGGCGGATCAGTGAACAAGTAAAATATTTCAGGTGAATTGGGGAACGAAGTTGGCTGAAAGATTTTTGACTTTACCAGAGCTTCAGAAAAAATTCTGCTCCACGACTCCATTCATTAAGTCATGCTGCTCTCTGATATATTTATTAAATTTAAAATATACCTCGTAAATTTAAACTCCTTTCGAACTGCCCATTCACGTCTCTCAAAGAAAAAAATTAAGATTTCTGTTTTCTACGACATCTTTGCCTGTAAGAAAAAAAAAAACATTATTAGCCCTAGCACAAAAAACAAAATAATCATATAGGTCTCATCACTTCTGCTGCAGTGGAAGTTTTAAAGGTCGGGAATCTGTTGAGGTTGCGATATTTCTTTTCATCTACCAGCTGAACAAAGGGTCTCATTTATATCAAAAGGTTAATTATTTTTTGCTTAAATACATAGTATCTGTAATATATATATATATATATATATATATATATATATATATATATATATATATATATATATATATATATATATATATATATATATATATATATATATATATATATATATATATATATTTTTAATCAAAAGTTCACACCTCACGGGTAGACAGCCCTATTCAAGGAGGGAGCTTCTCTAGGTACTTCTCAGGACCTGAACTAGATCCGAACCCTCGATCTTCTGCCAGACCTGTCGCTCACCGTTCATTTGTTATATAAAGAATTTTATATATATATATATATATATATATATATATATATATATATATATATATATATATATATATATATATATATATATATATATATATATATATATATATATATATATATATATATATTTTATATATATATATATATATATATATATATATATATATATATATATATATATATATATATATATATATATATATATATATATATATATATATATATACATATATACATATATATATATATATATATATATATATATATATATATATAATTATAAATTTTTTTTATATAAATAAAAAAAAAAAAAAATATATATATATAAATATATATATATATATATACTATATATATATATATATATATATATATATATATATATATATATATATATATATATATATATATATATATATATATATATATATATATATAAAATATAAAAAAAAATATAAATATATATATATATATATATATATATATATATATATATATATATATATAATGAAATAACTAAACATATTATATATATATATATATATATATATATATATAAAATATTTAACTAGCTTTGGAGACCTAAACTTTGCTTCCTTGTGAAGATAATATTAAAAACGGATGAACTAAATGAGAAAAAAAAACGAAAAAATAAACGAAAAGAATCAAACTAGCTAGGCATTATAAACATAATAAATGGCCAACAAAAATAATTTTAAAGAACATTATCTTTTAAAATATTGTTGACTAATGCATCATTTAAATATATTTCATTACTTATGTTCATATTATGTGCATTTTCTGTAATGAATGACTCTGTTAACTTTTTAAAATTATGATTATTAACTGTCAAAAATTTAAATTGATTAAATGATTTTTAATTTTTTAATGAATGCAGAGAGCTGAATTTATATCATCGGTCCTAAGGCTAGAAACATG
>JABUQX010025803.1:15000-27500 GCA_015478945.1 Trachelipus rathkii
TAGTATATATATATATATATATAGTATATATATATTATTTCTATATATATAATATATATCATTTATTAATATATATATATATATATATATATTAATATATATATATATTAAGATATAATATATAATATTTTTGTATATATATATATACTTTTATATATATATATTAGTAATATATATATATATATATATATATATATATAAACTATAGTATTATATTAGTATATATATCTATATAATAGTATACTATAAGTATATATATATATATATATATATCATAATAATATATATATATAGTATTAATTCCTACAGATGAATAAATTATAGTAGTTTAACTTTTATTGTTTGGTTAACTATTGAGCACTAAGGTAGAAGACTTCCCACCTTGGACTGGTAACACAACAGAGTTACTATAGATAACGAGCAATAATGGTGTTTTTCTTGAATTTTTTTCCTAGCACATGAAAGTTTAATAAATTTAAAATTACATATTAATCGTATTAAAATCATGGTGTTCATGTGGGTTCATCTTGCCTCCACATCCATAACCATAATCGATGCATGAATTCGAACACGGAATGTATTTAGTTTTGTTTTGATGTTTTTTCTTTTATGTTTTTTGTTTTCGTTTTTTTTGTTTTTTTATGTTGTTTATTATGGTTTTGTTTTGTGGGTTTTTTCATTTATAGGTTTTGGTTTGGTTGTTTTTGTGTTCTGTGTTGTTTTTTATTTGTTTTCTTTGTTTGGTGGTTTCGTTTGTGGTTCTGCGGTTATATTCAGCTTTAGGTTTTTTTTGTTTTTGTTTTGTTGGTTGTGTGGTTTGTTTTTGAGGAGTTGTGTGGTGTTGTGTTTTTTGGTTTTTGTATTTGTCATAAAAAGTGGTGTATGAGTTTATAATTTATATTGTCGGTGGTCTTAGTGTGCTTAGTCATATATGAGTAACTTTCATACTTACTAGATAAAGCCGTGGGTTGTTTGCAAGTGGCAATGCTTTTCATTTTAATAGAAATTATGTTATATTTGGAAAAATTTATAGTATAATTTTAGTATAAAAAATATTTTACTTTGATCAATCACGGTGTTGTCGGCGCGATTTGTATCATGTAAGATCTAAATCTAGAGCAAAAACCTTTTACTATTTAACTTAATATATAATAACTATATAAATTATTAGTTGTAATTATTAATTTAGTTATTAGGCGTTTTTCCGCTTATTAGTGTGTTAGTTACAAGGTTTTAATTCGTTTTTTGTGAGATTTTTTTCAAGTTTTAGTGCCATCACCCATTCTTTCATTTAGATTTACGGAGAGTGTATATTTACATTTTATTTTTATGTTGGTTTTTTAATTTTTCATTGTTTCGTTTATTTGTTTTTATTATACTTATTGTTTTTTTTGTTTTTTATTTTTAATATTTTTTTTCTTTAATGATTGTTGGAGTTAGAGGTTGTTAGCTTGTATAGTTAGAGTTTTTTGTAGATGGTTTTTTTTGGCTTTTGTTTGTTTTATATATTATTTTTCTGTTGCGTGTTTTTGTGTGATACTATTATCTTGTTTAGTATTTTTTATTGTTTTTTAGGTTAGCTTAGCTTAGGTGTGATTGTGTGTTTTTTTTTACTGCGGATGTGGAGTTGTTTTTATGTAATATGTTGTTTGTTTTTTTTAGGTAGGGGTTTTATTTTATATATTTTGCTTTATTATTGTTGTATAATTATGAGTTTAGCCTTAATTTTGTGGTTAGTTGATTGGAGGTTTTGGCATATACGTTTTGAGCCAGGTGTTTTTTATGTAGGACTTCGGAGGTTGTACTGATGTGAGTCAGTTATGAGGTTGGATAGAGCCGGGTTGCCAGTAGTTTTTTTTCATGATTATTGTGTTTGATATGATTTTGTGCGGTTCAGTTTTTTTTTATTTTTACTTTTTTATGATGGTGATGTTGTTGTATTGGGATGCAGTTGGTTATTGTTTAAGTGTTTTTTTTGTAATTTTAATTTGGTGCGTGTTAAAGATATGTTCGTTTTTGTTTATTCTAGTTTATTATGTTTATAAGTATTTTTTTACCTTTTACTGTTGATCTTGTTTGAGTTTTTGTGTGTTTTGTTTGGTAGTGTGTTGCTTATTGTTGTATTTTTTAGGATTTTTGACTTTTTTTTGATTTGTAGAACAAATGCCGCGTGTGAGTTGCAAGAGCGGGAGTGTGTACATAGCAGCGTAAAGTTGATGTGAGTTAGGTGTGATTGATTTGGGGTTAATATTTTTTTTTTGTTTTTATTTTTTGGGTTAAGTATATTGACGTGGTGTATTGTGTGTTTATGGTTATTGTATGTTTTATTGGTGGTATTTTTATTTTACTTTGTTTTTTTTATTTTATTTTTTTGGTCCTCATGTTGTATATTGTTGGTGTGTGTTTATTTTGTTTGAACTTTTCGTTTCTGTCTATGTGCTTCGTGCTTTATTAGTTTTTTATATGTGTATGTTGTTAGTTCTTTTGTGTTTTGTGATGGTGTTGCGCTTCTGGTTATGTTTCGGTTTCTTTGTTCTTAGTTGTTTTGTACTATTTGTTTTAGGCGGTTGAATTGCATAAGAGTTATAGTCATACTATATATCGGGTGTTTGTGAGCGTAGCATTATGGACGTAAAGAATACTTGTAGGATAATATATAGAAACAAAAATAATTTTAGACTATTCACGAATTGATTCTTTACCTTTATTTGACCAATATCGAATCATATTTCACGATTAACCTTTTGTCTGATTTACAGTAATGTAGATATATCGTTAGGTATGGTATTTTATTTTCTTTATTTTTTTATTTTTTAAAAAATGTTATTTATATTATTTATTTTATTTTTATGTTTTATTGACGTGTTTGTGTTTGTTGTTATTTATTTCACTTTGCACTTTGATTTACTATTAGCCAGTGGGTTTTACATGTCGTTGAGGCGCCTGCGATGGTCTCGCCGTGCCGTTGCCTAGCATGCTAGTTCTATAGCATTCTGCGTATACACGTGTGTTTTGCTGCTTTACTATGCATCTCGTGATATCGATTTTTGAACGGGATCTGTTGAGATTGTTGGTTTTCTGTTCCGATTACCATAGAATTTAAAAAATAAGATTATTATACTTAAGTTTAAGTGAAGGCAGATAAGACCCACTATTTTTTTTTTTTCTTTTATTGTTAATTCTTAATTATTCATGTTTTATAGAGGTGTAGTAGTTTTTTATTGTATTTTTGTTTTTTTTTGGGTTAGATATGAAATTATGAGAAACTATGGAAATATATATATAGCTCTTAGATATATGTGTGTATTATATAGGTTGTTTGGTGGTGTTTTTGTTCGTTTGGTTGTGTTTTTTCTGTTTTTGCTTGTGTTTTTTTTTTTCTTTTTATCTCTAGACAAATTCTTTTTTGGGGTTTTGTATTAGTTGCGTTCGAGCGCCTGGCGGGTGGCCGCCATTCTCGTTTTGCCGGCCCGTTGAGGAGGTTGGCGAAAATTTTTACAGTGTATTTTACTTAAATCTACTGGGCACTATTTTTATTTATATTAATTAATTTCTTTTATCATCGGTCGTCTCTTATTTTTATTTAATTTTGAACCTTTATATCTTTGGATTCTATATTGTTTTGATCATGTGTTGAGGAACTACTCGCCCCAATGGTAGCCTTTGACTACCCTTTACCTTACGGGGATTCTATTACATGTTGCTTTGAAAGCGGATATAAAAGTTTTGGAAAAGACTTTGTAAGTAGTTTGACGTGACTTTATGTAACGTGATACTGTTATGTAAGACATCTCAGGAATGATTATAAATGGGAATTAGCACAAATGGGTTCACGAGGAAAAAGCGGTCGATCAACAGTAAAGAATGTTAGGTTAGGTTTGAGGGGGTTGGTTTAGGTTAGGTTAGCTTTAGGTTAAGTTAGGGCGTTATAATGGTTGGTGGACAGGACAGGTGTTTGGGCCGTTTGATGACTTAGTTAGGTTAGAGGTTGGGTTAGGGTCTAGGGTTAGGCGGTTGTCCGTTGGTTTAGGTAGGTTAGTTAGGTTAGGTTGTAAGTTAAAAGGTTAGGTTAGCGTTAGGTTAGGTTAGGTTAGGTTAGGTTAGATTAAGTTAGGTTAGGTTAGGTTAGGTTAGGTTAGGTTGGATTCGTTAGAGAAACACTAAATAAGCAGATTTTTGTTTTCAAATGCTTACCCATTTTCCACTCCACCATTTGGGTATAGGTCCTTATAAATTATTCCCTAAATATAATCCTAAAATATACTTCCTAAATATATTTTTGGAATATAAAATAATATAGATTGCTATTTGAATTAAACAGTTTATTCCAAATACATTTATCTTAAATATACTCTAGATGATGTTATATGAATTCTTTTAAATTAATTCTTAAATGTAATTTAAAGATAAACTGCCCAATTATATTAACAAAATATATTCGAAATATATATTCTAATTAATATTTAATCTATATTCATGGTATATTTTCGAAGTAGCATGACTTTTTTATTTAAAGGAAGATAATTTGATAATATTAGGAAAATTTTATTAGTGATGTAATATGTACCTGCTAGCTCAGTTAGTAAAACATTGTTCTAAGCATTCTCAAGACTCAAGATCGAATCCTGGTCGATCGGGTGACAAACCCAAGACATCGTTACCGGCCTGGTCAGGCAGCGTACCAGCCATAGGCCAGTGAAACGCAGGTGTCGAAAGGTCCCAACTGACAGGAAGTAGAGTTTTAAATTTGTCTTTCTAGGGGAGGAAGATGTAATAGATTTTCTTCTTAATATTAAGTAAAAAATTTATCACATCATTCATCTAATTTTGCTAATTGCTCTCCTACATTTTCAGCAATTAGTTTTGACTACTGTTGGGGAGTTGAACTTGGATGGAAAAGTTTGGTATTCAAATTTCAAAAATGTTTTTCCTGGAGACAGTAAGATAAAATTTATTATAACCTTTGATTTATTCATTTATTTATTTATTTGTTTTATTTATTTATATATATTATTATTCAAAAAAAAAAAAAAAAATATTTATGTACTATTAAACAAAATTTTAAATTTAAGTAGTGTTCCAATATACATAAAAACATTTTGGAGACTATTGCATTAATATTATATACAAATTTAAAATTAACATATTTCAAATTTCTTAATGACTTTAATATTTCAGATTATACTGCCATAAAATTTGAGGATGCAAATTTCCTCAACAGTCGTATAAATTGTGAGCAATGTACGGTTATTTACAGTAATGGATCCTTCGAATGGAGATCCTGTGATGAGCTAAACCAGAGGCTTTGCGGTTAGGGATTCAGAAAAGATCCACACTTATATAATATATAATATATATATATATTATATTAATATATATAATATAATATATATATATTATATATATAATAATTTATAGGTATATATTATATATATCATGAATTATGATTAGAATGGGCTTTCAACTTATCAACGAATAGTAAACAGAATTCGCCGAGAGAGTATATTAATTATTTTGAATATATATATATATAATATATATATATATATATATATATAAGTAGGATATATAATAAGGGCTATATCATATATATATATATGATAATATATATATATAGTATGTATAAGAAATAACTTAATTTTTCTTATTAAATGATGAGTTTATAGTATTGTATAGTGATATATATATAATATATAGTATAGCATGATATATATATCAGGGTGGCATAATATAAAAAAACCACCCAAACCGCACCTCAAAAAAAAAAACCACCTAATAAAAGCTCAGAAATAGCCCGCTGGTAAGGTGTTTGGTTTTTTTTTTTTTTTTTTTTTTTTTTTTTTTTTTTTAGCTATATATTTTCATTCAGTAAAGTGAGTAGATATGTGGGTTTTAAAAATTACTAATATCAATAAATAACAATATAATTATGTTTTTATTATTAGGAGAAGGCCTAGTATTGCTATTTTATTCAAAGATATGTCACTGATATTACCTTTTAAATATTTGAAATAGATGAGAATAAGAAATCATTTTAAAAATTTAATACAAAAGTACAGAATGAATGTATATTTAATTTTATGGACTAAAGATAATCAAATAGATTCATATATTAAAATTAAAAATATTAAAAAATATTGATATCAATGTATCGATAATCTGATGAAAAATAGATATTAATATATCGATAACCAAATACACATTTTGAGTTTTGACGCAGTTCCTTCATCCCTATGCGAATGAGAAAAAAATAAAAAGTTGTTTTCGTAGCGCTTTTTTAAATATTTTTATTGAAAATATACATTTAAAATTTACGATAATGCATCATGAAAACTTTAAATAATTTTTGGATACCATTTTTGTTAAAGAAATGTTTCTAGTATTAGTACAGTAATTACCTCAAAGCCAGGGATGAAACTACATTATTACCTTTTCATTAAAATATGAGAGAAAACAAAATAACCAACAGAAAAAGTATTAGAAAATAAAAGATAAATATTATCTACAACCTTCCGAATCTCGTAATACAGAAATATACACAGCAGGTCTAATACAAATACAGAAATACGAGTATACACAGCAAGCCTAATACAAATTTTCTCAAGTGCACTTAATAATATTGCCTGCATACTTATAGACAGGATGCCCGATAGTCAAATAACTATCGATGTATCTATAATAATCAATATATTTTTCAAAAATATCGAAAGTAACTCGATAATTAATTGAGCAGAATAACTACCGATAATCATGCAGAAAATCTATCGAATATATATTAGAACATTAGAAATAAAAGTAGTAAGAAGCCACATGGGCCTATCGAAACTGTCCCAGTCAAGCCAATAGAACCATCACCAAAACCAACATTGTTTCATCAAAATCCAACAAAGCCACCATAAGGGGCCCCTTTTTTTTTTTGGGGGGGTCCCCAAAATTAAACTTACATAGATACACAAAGTCCTATCAACTTAAAAGGAAGAATAAACTTTATAGCGTTAAGTACACTGGCTACACACGACTACATTAGGCTTTTTAGATAACTTTTATAGTTATAACGATAAAGTTTTAAACCTTATAACTACTTTGGTTATTTCATCTTTTTTTTCTATTTTCGTCCAGTTTGGCTTATTATTTTCCTATAAGAAATATACTTATAATTAGTTTTTATTATGTGTATATGTATTGTGTGTCTCTTTATTAAATCCGTTTATTGTTGTGCATTTATTTTTTTACCTATTTCTCAATCCTTTTGCTTTCGTTAAAGTTTTGGCGAGTTTCTGTTGTATTTCTGAGTTGTGCTAATTATCTTCTATAGCAACGCTTTTTCCTGTTCGCAATTTTTTTAGTTTATCCATTTTTACATTTGAGGAATTGGTTTAGAACAACTTCCTAGTGTTTTTTTTTATCTTTTGAATTGTGGATGGATTTGTTGTCGTTCCGTTTTGTCTATTCTGATATATCATACTGTTCTATACGGTTGGCCATGGCTGTGCTTTTTTGCTGGCTGGTAATGTGCACGTTGTTCACTATGTTACGTGTGGTTTACTATTGTCTCCCGCGTGTGTCTCTCCCGTTCCTAGTGTCTTTTTTCTTTGGATTCTTTTAAAGAATGAGATTTACTGGTCTCGGTCTGTGAGATTTTTCAAAGATGGAGATATTATTTTGTTAGATTTTTGTATCATTTGTCCGGCTCTTCTGCCGGCGAGCAAATCGCCTTTCTATCAGAGAGAAAACATTCCTAACTTCCTTTTAGTGGCCTTCTTCTTCACAGCTCTTACCTCAAACCAGAATCACCTTGTGCTATAAAAGAGAGGCGTTGCACTCCCTCTCTAGCATATCTATGTCTGTCTTTCTTTAAATAAAGGGCCCAAACTTTTGCGCACAATACTCTAATACTGCCTAACCAGTAGCTACTATACGAGGTTGTATTATAAGCTTCTTTGGTCTTGTAAAAGCAGCATTGCGGATTTATTATGCCCAGGCATCTTATTAGCTTTATGCTGTGCTTACCAACAACTGAATTATGCTACTTTCACGAAATTAACTGCATTATAATCATCCTAAATCGGTTTCCTTTGGTGTTCACAGTACTCGAGCCAAATCCCCATGTCATAATCGTAAAGTTATAAACTTTTATTGAGTAACCTAGGTGAAGAAGAACCTTACACTTTTACTATTAAAATTCATTTGCCACTTTGGATGCACACCCAGGAAGTTTATAGCAAAGATCATTTAGTGTTAAGTTTATTAGCATCCTCATTAGATATTATGTCTGAGGAAAGTGCTGGTTGGTATCATCTTTAAAGCTTAGAAACCTGACATTAAGTCCCTGGTCCTAAATTCATTTATGTATATTGAGGAATAATTAGTGGCCCCAGCAACTGAACCCTGTGGGTACACCATCTCACTGATTTCATATGAATGACCTTATTGCCAATTTAGTTGCACACCTATTTTCCCTATATATATATAACTATTATATATTATATATATATATATATATATATATAGTATATATATTATATTATATATATATATTATATATAGTATATATAAATTAAAAAAGCCCTGATTTTCATACAGTCCCTTAACTTTCATTTTTTTAAACTAAGGGCTTATAACATTTACAACCAGTATTTTTTTCAAAATGTCAAAATTTTTACGCGGATTTTACCATAAAACCCAAACCTGGTTTGGTTGGTGGGCAGCTCTTTCGGGGGGTGTCCCTGGGGGCAATGTACTCGGCCCTAGTTTCCCTAGTAAACAGCAGTACCGAACTATTGTAAAGCTAACTTAACTAGTTCCGCAGAGCTTTAAGATTATGATGGCAACAATGTTCAAAGTTTAAATAATAAAATTTAAATATCATACTTAATTACTACTTAAGATAGTCCTCTTATGTCATTACTATCAATAAACTGTAACAATAGCAATGTTATTTACCTTTACCAAAGTGTTCACCAATTTATGGCCAATGACATTCGATTGTTCAAGCAGAAGGAATTGGGCAAGTGCTCGTTACCCAGAAATTAATATGCTAATTTGTAAATTTAAAACCTATTTTTTAAATATATTTGTCAAAACTAAATACATTTAACAAAAGAACAAATTCAAGATTATATTGATTGATCTGTTATTTTGTTCGTCAAACAATCAGAAATTTTAAAAAAGCCCCAAAAAAGGCCCAATAAAACACCACAAAAAGCCCAATAAACCCCACCAAAAAAATCGTGGGCTGTATTTTTTTGGTCCAACCCCGGGTTTTTTCAACCCTGATATATATTATATATACTAAATTGTATAAAGTATTATATATATAGTATTAATTATATATATGATATATATATATATCTAAATACATATATATATATAAATATATATATATATATATATATATATATATATATATATGATATATAATATATATATATATATATTATGATATATATAATTATATATATATTATATAATATATATAATTATATATATATAATATATACGGTATACTATAGTATATATATATATATATATAGATATAAATATAATTTATATATATATGATAATATATACATATATATAATTAATATATATATATCAAATACGGTATATATATATGATATTATAATATATAATAGATATATATATATTATATATATCATATATAATAATATATATATTTATTATGTATATATGTATATATATACTATGTCCTATATATATATATAATAGGTATATATATATATATATATATATATATTAATACTATATATATATTAATAGTATATATAATATAATATATATATATATATATGATTAGCTATAATATATATATATATATGTATATATATTATATATATTATATATATAAATATAGTATATATATAGTAATATACTACTGATATATATATATATATATATAGGTATATAATATATATATACTATTATATTATATATATATATATATATACTATCACTGTAAATTAAAGCTATCTCGCTTATATTTTATTGATGTAGGTATACAATACCCTGGGTTGCTTTAAGGTTACATATGACAATGCACTACATTAAAAAACACTTTAATAAAATAAA
Source organism: Trachelipus rathkii (assembly GCA_015478945.1). Classification (NCBI taxonomy): domain Eukaryota; kingdom Metazoa; phylum Arthropoda; class Malacostraca; order Isopoda; family Trachelipodidae; genus Trachelipus; species Trachelipus rathkii. Next base: position 25,090 of record JABUQX010025803.1, read on the forward strand.
ACATTTAAAAATTCCATCCTAATTACAAATTTTCGACATTTTTGTCCTTTTTCAAGTAATGTTAACAATGAGACCCAGGAAGAAAAAAAAATTAATTATTTACGCAGTGGTTCCCTTCAAATCCTGTGGGCGCCGCCCCTTAAAGGGGTCCCACGCGCGCGCGCGAAGAAAGTGAAAATCAGAAAAAACTTTATTGAAATAAATGGAAAAAACAAAAAACTACATTCTAATATTAAAATAAAAAATGTAAAATAAATCGTTTTAATATTAAAAAAATCCATTATTACAACGATTACATAATTACGATAATTATTTACATGATTAATGAAAATTAAGGAAAAGAAAAAAACAATATATATATAAAAAAATAAATAAAATATGAATAAATAAATTATTAACTATAATAAATTAATTAAAAACACTTTAATAAATTTAAACATTTTCGATAGTAATGATTGTATCCATCCACTGTATGTTTGCTTTACATATATAATCGTCCAGCATTTTGAACAATTCAATTGTTGTGGCTCCTTCTTCTATTGGGTTTCGCAAAGAACAATAGCTTTCAAACTGCTGATTATCCATCACAAATAGAACATTAGCATAATTAGAATGAACAATTCTGTCGTTGTTTATCTGTCAGTCTTGTCAGCCAGATGAGAAAAATTCTGCTTGCAAGAACTCGACAAAGTTGTTGCTTCAGTCCATATTTTCAGACATATCGTTAATTCGACGTCCTACACTTATTAGATTTGATAGCGGTCAATGCAAACGTAGTTTTTTTGTGCAAAATTAATCTATCAACAAGTTTTTCCACACTTTCAATTGCAGTCTGGAAGAGATAAGTTTGTTCTCTCATGGTGTGAAGGGTTTGCACCTTAGCTATTTTGGTTATGCAACGTTGTAGAAACTAGGGTAATTTTAAATGATATGAGTCACGAAGGAGATTTAATAACTCTCACTCACGTGATTCGAAACATTAGACTTCCCAGGCGTCGCTGAGTAACAATGACAGGAGCTTTATTCTCCATAAGAGGTCCATCCGCGTTCGTCCAAAAAAGAAACCATTCAGCGTAGTTTTTAAAAGCACCCGGTTTCTCATCCCAATTGCTGAGTACTCAAAGGGCCTGGCCAAGACAAAGAAATTTTGAATATTTGATTTTCGCTTTTCAAAAGGATTTTGTTTATCAATAAAAAATTCACGAGGTTTGTTAACATACTCCCTATGAAGTGTTTTCAAATGCCGTTTAAGTTTGTCTGGCTTCATGCTATCAGCTGCCAAAATTTTTGAACAAATAACACACAGAGGCCTTTCTTAGCCATTCATTTCGGTATTTATGAATCCAAAATTTATATATTCTTCAACATATTTCCTAGATTTAAATTTTGAAACTAAGCACTTTTTCCTATTGCTGAGGTTGAGACATCACAATAGTCAGATTCCCTCTTACGTCCAATTAAATATTTATCCATGCTTCTTCACTACACTAAAAAATTATTCTTTTCAAAAGCGGGAAACTAAACGACAAATATTATAATAAAATGGCATCATTAACTACTTTCCAGTGTGTCACAATGCTACTGAAACTTGAGTAAGGTATAAATTTAAAAAATTGTTATGTCGTATCTTGCTCGGAAACATGCAAAACGCATGATGTTCATTTTTAGCGCTTACAATTGATTTTATTTTAAATAAACATTTTGAATAAATCCAAATTATATATAATATAATTGGAAAAGTGGCTGATAATTTTCAAATACCCAATAAATTATAATTATATCTATCTACAGTCTATCTATCTATTTATCTATCTATTCTATCTATCTATCTATCTATCTATCTTTTATTTTTTATCTATCTATCTATCTATCTATCTATCTATCTATCTATCTATCTATCTATCTATCTATCTATCTATCTATCTATCTATCTATCTATCTATCTATCATCTATCTATCCTATCTATATAGAATTTTGATTCTATCTATCTATCTATCTTCTATATGAGAGGATATAAACGAAAATGATAAGCTAGTATTATATTATATATATTATATAAATATATATATATATATATATATATATATATATATATATATATATATATATATATCATATATATACTATATATATTTTATATATATATCATTAAAATAAATATATATATTATATATTATACTATATATATATATAATATATATATATATAGATATATTTTATAAATATATATATATATATATATATATATATATATATATATTATATATATATATATATTATATATATATATATATATAGTATATATATATATATATATATAATATATATATACGAAATAATTGGAAGGGGGCACAACATAAATTGATGTTGAAAAGTGGGGCACAAATACAAAAAGGTTGAGAAACACTGA
>JABUQX010025804.1:0-2500 GCA_015478945.1 Trachelipus rathkii
GAGAGAATAAGAATTTCCCTATACTGCGTAATATGATAAAATTCTGTATAAAAATACAACCTACAGAATTAAGGAAATTCCCTTACGATTTGATGAGGCATTTTTTAGCGATTTTGAATATGTTTATAATATCGATTCCTCGAATTTTTTCTAGCACAAATGCAAAAACCGAAATGCTTAAATAAAAGATAATTCAAAATGAAAAAGATCAATCTAAACAACTTACATTTTATTACAATTAATTTATTTAGTATATTCAATTTTCCAACTGATTATTCAATGCACATAATATAGTAGAAGTCCAATCTTTGAATCTACTGAAGATTTTATTGGAATATTTTGAGAGAAGAGAGAGAGAGAGAAGAGAGAGAGAGAAGAGGAGAGAGAGAGAGAGAGAGAGAGAGAGAGAGAGAGAGAGAGCAGCGGTAATCCGATTCATATTATATAGTAGATGACAAAATTCATAAATCATCTTTCCGCCGAGTACTCTTTGTTTTTTTGTTTAACAATAATCATTAAAATTAGCTTCTTCAATGTTCCAAAAGCCATTTTTTCCGATTTAAATAACGAAATTTATTTAAAAACATAAAATTGTATGAAATAATTTGGGGCTTAAAAAAATTTATTTAAATTTAGAAAAATAAAACAAATATCGTATTGAATCTTTTCGAAGGAAATTAATAAATGAATCATATATGCTAAATTTAATTATATTTCCAATATTAAAATATTAAAATGATAAATATTTGTTTTAAAAAAGTCATATTGGAACTAATTTTATAGCGAAGTGCTCAATTAATTAAATATTATTGAGAAAAACTTTTAAAAAGTAAATAAGCAGCGCATATCTACCAACAAGTTGATATATTTATTTAATCAAGAAAATAGAAGAATAAGAATTATACATATAAAAATTAAGTAACTTTTATATATAGTATACTACAAATGGTGGGCACGTTAATGAGAAAGTTAACGTCGTTAAATTTTAATCGTTAACAAAAATATAACGTCGTTAATCATTAAAGCGTTATCCGGTAAAGAATGTAGCGGAAGTTTACGTTAATCGTTAACGTTAACCGTCTTACATATGTTATAGAATATGTAATATTATGTTATTTCTTTTATTATAATAATATCCCTAGCAATATTAATAATGATATAGCTTATCAGACCAATTAATTAGGCTTTGACCTATAGCAGATGCTTTTGCCGCTTGCCGAAGAATAATTCCAAAGCGTAAATACCTTATTAATTAATACTTCAATACCGGTGTCCCGTAAAGAATGTCCCAGTTCAATGCTTTATTATAAAAGCATAATATACAATATCCATAATCATATCATACATCAATAGAAGAGTAAGTTGCATAGTTTCGGATATGCACTTGCGCCAGAACGAGTTCCTGATAGTCGACGACATACGCGCATGCCCGCATTCAGATGTAGTCTTCCTCTAGTGCGTGCGCCACATACTGACAATGCCGAGTCTTAGCGTAAAGCTTTCTGTGTTCCTAATCAATTTTCAAGTTGAAAATCTGTAATTACGAATTCAAGTGCGTATCGTTTACGTTCCAATTGTGCCCCTTCGCATGTGGCAAAAACATTCGGCCGAATGGTAATTAGGCAATTTTGCAACTAATGGAATGTCTTGGTAAAGGCAAAATAGACAGACGGCCGCAAAGTGACTGGTACAGAATGTGACGTATCAGGGCTCGTTCTCTTCATATGTCCTAGAAATCCCGTTCAAAGGCAAGTCACGAACTGAAGTGTCCAAAAACGACGGTGTGGCAGGTTTAAGGAAACGTTTACATCATGCGTTCAATTACCGGTTGCAGTTTGTTCATGCTTTAAAGCCCGACGACTATGCTTCTCTACGGTTTACCTTTGCCTGTGCAGTGCTAGGTTGAGACGATGACCTTCTAGATTGTGTAGTGTTTAGCGATGAGTCCACTTTTCAATCTCAGGGTAAGGTGAATGCCCATAATTTCGTATCTGGGGTCTGATTATCCGCAATGAACTTTAGAACATCGACGTGATTCCTCATGAGTGTGTAACTGTTGCTGCGCCATATCCGATGCAGGTCTATCGGACCTTTCTTTTTCCTGCAGAAGCAACCCGTAACGAAGAGGTCACCTATCTCAGAATGTTACAACAAATGCTCTTTTCACAATTATTAGAGGATGCAGCGGTAAACTTTATACGGCAGCAAGATGGAGCCCCTCTATACATTGGAATCCAATAGTGCGAGCGTGTTGAACGACTTTACTCCCAGATCGTTTGGGTTGGTCATTAAATGGTTCTCAGACGACAGAGCTCTATAGTATTGGCCCTCCCGGTCCCCGAATTAACGCCAATGCGATTTCTTCCTAAGGGCTGCCATTATACGCAAAGTTGAACGCATGAATTGAACATTGCCGTTCCTTCATACTCGGATTCTGTTAACCAATGTTTTGGAGGAATTGGATTATCGGCTGAAATGTATCCCATATAGACGAAGGGGG
>JABUQX010025804.1:7500-17500 GCA_015478945.1 Trachelipus rathkii
CCCAAGGATGCCAACTTGAAAAATTATATAAAAAAAATTGATCAAATATTTATGAAAATTCTTATATTAACTAACTCCGCTTTTTTTTTTAACATTTATTTTTACATTATTTTACAGATTCCTTAAAATGTAATATTTTTTAATTTTAAGGCATTTTAGTTATATTTTATTAGCTGAATGAAGTGGACAGCTACGTTCACGAAACGTCCTATTAATATATTTTATAAACTTAGTATTTGTAGTTTTTTTCTATATATACTATATATATATTTATATTATATATATATATAAAAAAAAAATATATATATATATATATATATATATATATATATATATATATATATATATATATATATATATATATATATATAATATATTTATATAATATTTAAAATTTTTCGTTCATAGAGTTCTTAAATTAACACTCAAACTTCTATATATAAAAATTACAAGATAATTAAACCATTAAAACTTTCTATGTAAAAGGAAATTTAAATTTTGGGGGTAAGTTAACGTTTCGAAACGCCTAATTTCCTGGTTTCCTCTTCAGAACTGAAAACTTTTTCTTTATTATTTTAACAAGGTAAAAACTAAAATACACGTGGGGAAAAAGGCAAAATGACGTCACACTTCCTTCTTCTTCTCATCCAATTTTTATTTCAAAAATAAATTTTTTCCTTTTTCTGCTATGAATCTTTTTGTGACAGGATCAAAGTTAAAAAAACCTTCTGACACATTAAAATTGTCTTCACTAGAAATGAAATAAGCTTCTATCATCTGATTCAAACCTTTTTCTTTTGATAAAAACACAAAAGCAGCCTCTTCCCAATTAATATCATGTTCTTTTTCGGAGAAATGTTTAAATAATGCATTACTTACATTGCCTCTTCTAACTTCTCCCCCATGTTGCTCTTTTCTAATTTTTAGAGTTTTAAGAGTTTCTCCATAATAGGAATCACTGCACACAAGACAGGGTATTTTATATACCCCTCCTGCCTTTTCACGTTTGGTAGTGTTATTATTAATCAAAAGTCGTGACACAGTTTCCGGGAAACTGAAAACCATATTAATATTAAATAGGTGATTAAACATGAATTTAAGCTCAAGAAGTTGTGGGGAAAAAGGTACAACTTTAGTATTTTCCAAAATTCCTACAACAAGAAATTAATTTTATTTATCATACTTTCGAAAAACTGGCCTATCCCCATTTATTAATTAAACAAAAGCAAAAGCATGCCTATCTAAACTTTATTGGTTTGAGAGAAAATTCCCCTGCTAATTTTGAAAATACTAAAGTTGTACCTTTTCCCCACAATTTCTTGGAGCTTAAATTCATGTTTACATCACCTATTATGAATATTAAATGTTTTCAGTTCCCGGAAACGTGTCACTGAACTTTTGATTAATAATATGGGTTCCTGTTTGTAAATGGCAGGAGGGGTATATAAAATACCCTGTCTTGTGTGCAGTGATTCCTATTATGGAGAAACTCTTAAAACTCTAAAAATTAGAAAAGAGCAACATGGGGGAGAAGTTAGAAGAGGCAATGTAAGTAATGCATTATTTAAACATTTCTCCGAAAAAGAACATGATATTAATTGGGAAGAGGCTGCTTTTGTGTTTTTATCAAAAGAAAAAGGTTTGAATCAGATGATAGAAGCTTATTTCATTTCTAGTGAAGACAATTTTAATGTGTCAGAAGGTTTTTTTTAACTTTGATCCTGCAACAGAAAGGACGGAAAAAGGAAAAATTTCCGTGGTGTGCTGCAATTGTAAGAGAAGAACAAGGAAATATGACGTCATTTTGCCCCTTTTTTCCCCACGTGTATTTTAGTTTTTACCCCTGTTTAAATAGATAAAGAAAGGTTTTTCAAGTCTGAAGAGGAAACTCAGGAATTGGTTTTCGAACGTTTATACCTTATCCCCCAAAAATTAATTTTTCCTTTTTTCATAGAAAGTTTTAAATGGTTTTAAATACTTGTAATTATATAATATATATATATATATATATATATATATTATTATATAATATATATATATATAGAGAGGAGAGAGTAGAGAGATGAGAGAGAGAAAGAGAGAGAGGAGAGAGAGTAGAGAGAGAGGAGAGAGAGAGAGATAGAGAGAGAGAGAGAGAGAGAGAGAGAGTCAATCGGCGTAGACCAAAATTCTCGGAAAACGTGAGTCAAATTTGACACTTCGCGAAAATAAAAACCTCGCGAAACAAACGATAGTTACAAAATGCCCTGATATATATACGGTATATATATATATTTATATATATTATATATATATAGTATATATATATAATAATAATATATATACTATATATATAATATTATATATATATAATATACCTATAAATATATATACTATAAGTATAGATATTATATATTATATTATATAGTAATTATATATATATATAATATATATATATATATATATATATATATATATATATATATATATATAATAGTATATAATATTATATATATTAAGGAAGCTGAGTCTATGTTTTATCTAATCTTACACTGGAAACGCGTCCATGCGCCGCCCCACCAAGGTAGGTACAGATATCGGAAAATTATATTATTATTATTATTATTATATTATTATTATTATTATTATTATTATTATTATTATTATCTTAATTATTATTTATTATTATATTATTATTATTAATTATTATTATTATTTTAAATATTATATATTATTATTTATTATTATTATTTATTATTATTATTATTTATTATTATATACTAATTTATATTACTTTAATTATATATTATTAAATTATTATTATATAATTATATTATATATAATTAATATAAACATATTATTATTATTATTTATTATTATTATTATTATTTTATTGTTTATGCTATTGATATTATTATTGATTATTATTCATTATTTTAATTATATTAGTATTATAATATAATAATATAGATAATAATAATAATAATAATAATAATAAAATAATAATAATAATACATAATAATAATAATAATAATAATACATAATAATAATTAATAATAATGATAATAATAATAATCAATGATAATGAAATGATAATGATAATGATAATTATGAATTATAATATCATTTTAATTATAATTATTTTTTAATTATAATATATAAATTATAATTATGTATAATAAAAATTATGATAATATATTCCTAATAAATATGCGAGATAAAATAATAATAATATAATGATAAATGATAATGATAATGATAATTATAATTATAATTATAATTATAATAATAATTATTATAATTATTATAATTATAATATAATAATAATAATAATAATAATAATAATAATAATAAGTAATCAATAATAATAAATATAATCAATAATAATATAAATAATAATAATAATAGATAATAATGGAAAAATGTGTTTGTTTCTAAAATAAAATAATAAATAAAAATGATATTCCTTATAATTTAAGATTAATATAATAATTAATAATAATAATAATAATAATAATAATAATAATAATAATAATAATAATAATAATAATAATAATAATAATAATAATAATAATAATAATAATAATAATAATAATAATAATTTATTTATTTATTTCTTTATTATTAAATATTTTAAATTTAACATGACCTCAGTTTCACTTTTAAAGCCTTTGAATTTGATTCAAACTTTTAATTAAACGTCTCGTATATTCCAGAAGGAATTGGTGGTTATTATCACCCGATAGGAGAACTAGATAGCCAAAATATCTTTCCAAGATTTCGAAATTATCCATCTAAACCATTTGAAGACAATTCAATATCCATCCCGAATGTTGAGAAAAAAAGAAGCTTTAAGAAAGCTAGAACTTACTTCCCAGAAACTTGGATTTGGACTCTGGTTACTGTTTGGTAAGGGGGGAGAGAGAAATAATTTGGTAAACTTATTTCTATGTATTGTTTTATCTTAATGTAACATCAAATTTGTCAAACCACAAAAAAAATGAGCGAAGACTGCATTTTGACCAATTGATTAAAATACAAGATGTTTCAGAGTTACACTTTTGCCTATTTTAAAGATACATTCTCTTAGAACTTATAAAATTGCATTCGAAGTTTCCAAACAAGGGAGAAAAAAAGCTGGGTAGTTGTACAAAGTATCCGAAATTGTTGTACAAAATTTAGTTTTGCATCTTCAACAAATATATTTTTAAACTCAAATTCAAATCCAAAATTTTTTAAACATTTTTTTATGTCTTAAAATTTAACTTAAATTATTTATTTAACTCATTTTATAGCTATTCCATTTCAGCTATTCTCCTAAAGACTGTCCTTCTGTTACATAGAAGTTAAAATTTTTCTCTGAAATGGTAAAGTCTTTTAGTTTTTTTGAGGCTTCTTGCTTTTAGAAAATTTATTTTTAGGAGACAAAACTTTTAACTGGTATTGTATGATTGTGAAAACATTCTACAAACTATTTAGAAATATTTAATAAGAATGATACCCCTTAATAATATATATATATATATATATATATATATATATATATATATATATATATATATATATATATATATATTATATATATATATATATTATATATATTATATTATATATATATATATATATATATATATTATTTATATATAATATATATAATTAATATATAATAGTATATATATAATATTATATATTAGTATGTATATATATATATTATTTATATAATATATATATATATTACACAGAGGTGCATGTTACTCAAAAAAGTAGTTCCGTTATCGTTACTCCGTTACTCGAAAAAAGTAGTTCCGTTATCGTTATTCCGTTTCTTTGAAAGGAAAAGGAACGAAGTGTCGTTACTCCGTTGCTTATAGCTTTTGACTATGACATTAATTACGGTATCTTAGGTAATTTATTGGTTTGTGTATATTAAATTTTCAACTACTCATTATTATTAAACCAGAGTCATGTAAGACACCAGCGCACTCAATACAAAGAAATTGCTGCACCAATTAACATAATTGCACATGCCACTAACCTTCTTGGTTTTGTGCATGCTACACTTTGCCTCTCCCGTTTCCTTTTCATCCACATATATACGAAATATTTTAAACTCGACACTTGTTCCAGCTGCTCACCATCTAACATAACGTTCACCACCGAAAGGACTGTCCCTTCACTCACAACCATAACCTTACTCTTATCTAAGCTTACCTTCAAATATCACCTTTTACACACCCTGCCAAATCTCTCTACCAATTCTCTCAAACTCTGTCAGATATGCCACACAAAACCAAATCATCCGCATATATAGGTAGGGCACCCTCCACTCACTTCCATTCTCCATCATTCTAACACCATTATTCTCCACCCTTTAACCTCTAATTATTTCATAACCCCATCCATATTTCAAATTTAATAACCAAGAAGATATAGCACATACCTGCCTCACTTTTAAATTAATATTAAAACAATCACATTCAACTCCATTTATTCTTACACAAACTACACTATCGTCATACATACTTTTGATTCCATTCAGAAGCTTACCGCCAACACCCTATATCAATAACACCTGCCATAGAGCTTCCCTATTAATCTATATAGGCAATTATTCTTCTTCTCCCTCATTTTCTAAATCATTTGTTTCAATGTAAAGATTTGATCCACATATCCTCTACCACTTCTAAACGCAGCTTGTTCTTCACAATCAGTCTTTAGTCACTCGACGTATTTTTTTACCAAAATGCCAATTTATATTTTCCCTACTACACCTAATAAACTAATTCCCCTATAATTTCTACAGTTACTCTTATCTCCTTTACCCTTATAAAAGGGTAGGTACTATTACTGCTCTCCTCCAATCCTTGGAACTATAACCTCCATGAACGCTTTGTTACACAACTTCCAATCCAATCCAATCACCATCTCGCCTCCATTCTTGAACATTTCACCGGTAATTTCATCTACATCTACAGACTTATCATTCTTCAACTTTCTCGCTCTTCCATTACTCCTTCCTTACTAACTGACCTCATCCTCCCAAAATACATATTTCCTTCCTTGCACATCAACCCCACACATTCACTACACCTCTTCATTAACTGCCAATGTTATGCAGATTTGGAAGTGTTCCCACCACACTTTAGTCACATTCATTTCCCATATTCATGTATTCAATGCAGAATTCCCCTTATATATATATATAGTATATAATATATATAATATATATATTTATATATATATATATTTATATATATTATAATATATAATATATATTATATATAATATATATATACTATATATATATAATATTTATTAAAAGATTTTAGTGCTTGACCGGGTGGTCAATTGGCTATCAACACTCAAGAAAGTTCGAAGAAAATGTAACGGGCTAAAAGTACACGAGAAAAAATACCGAAGCTATTCGTGCGTTTACATGAAAAAAATAACGATAAGTTACCGTACTCAAAAAACTAGTTCCGTTAGGTAACGAGTAAAGGAGTAACGGATCGTGCCCACCTCTGTGTATATTATATATATATTATCTATATATATATATATAATTATATAATTATATAATATATATATATATTAATATATATATATATTATTATAATATATATTATATATATATATATATTATATAATATATATATATATATATATATATATTATAATATTACGAGTTTTAATTTTTGTTTGAGCACTTTTTCGCTTACATTGTTGTTGTTAGGAAAACCTCAGCTTGTTTTTATGATTGAACATTTTGCAGTTTGCCAAATTTGTATATAATTTATTCACTTATTATATTTTCTTGTTTCATACCTGGATTATATTCTCCACGTTTGTGTCAATAAACAATGTTTAGGAATAGCATTTTTAAGAAAATTTTATTCTACTATTTGTTAATGGAGTAATGGATCATATGAGGAAGACTTGACTTTACCTGACACTGTGACAGAATGGGTTGGAAGTGCGGTTTGTGTTCACCCTTCAAAAGGAGTTGGAATCTCAAATACGGCGTCGATTATAACCTTTAAAGAATTCTTCGTAGATTTGACTCTTCCTCCTTCCGTCAAAAGAGGAGAAGTTTTCCCTGTTAAAATATCCATTTTTAATTATTTAAATGAATCTTTGCCGGTAAGTTGACATTCATTTTAATTTATTTTATGTTATATCACGAACGGACTTAGAATTAATAATAAATACTATGAATATCGTAAATTATAGGATATTATTAACTTGGAAGATAGGTCAGGTAGAGTTTGATACTCTTCACTTGTGATTCGTTGAGTTACCATTTTTGGGGCTTATATTCTAGTGCTATTATAATAATTTAATTTTCGTTTCTTGTTAATAAAAGTTTGGAACAAATAAGTTTGAGTGGTAAATAAGTAGAACATCTTTAAATAATTTTATTTCCCTTTTTTTCACCGCTGATTTTTTTTTTTTTTTTTTTTTTATTAAAACGCCAATACTTCTAGTTGTTATGAAGAATATACTTACTTTAATGCTAACTTCTTAATTACACAACAGATAAGATTGATCCTTAAATCCATTGATGACCAATTCGACATTTTAGCGAACACGGGGAGCAAGGGCGGCAGTGGAGTGAGAACTGCTTGTGTCCCAGTAAGCGATAAAACCGTTCTCTCTATTCGAATTCGAGCAAAAGAAGTCGGCGATGTAAACATAAGTGTAAATGCAATAGTTCAGAAAAAGTTGCTGTTGATGATTGCGACTCAGGAAATGTACAACAAAGAACGTATGTTACACAAAAGATTTTAACTATTTCTTTTTTAAAATTGTTTCTAAACTTCCTCTTTAATAATAATTAAAAAAAAGATTTTAAATTAAAATTGTTAATTAAGTTTATTTTTAAAGTTTATATTTTTGTAACAATTAATTAAAAATTTTATGAATAAAAAAAAGTTTGTGTTTAAAACATGGCTGTGGAGTCAGAATCGAAATCGGGGACAGGCAAGAAATCTTTCTCAGAACCGGAATTAGAATCGAGAATCAAGGTTGGAAAGTTTCTCGGAATCGAAATCAAAGTAAGGGTGGCAATTAGCTTCTCGTAATTGAAATTGGAGTCAGATTGGGAAATCCTTTCGACCCGGAAAAAAAATGCATATCAGAGCTAGTTTGAAAGCCTTCTCGCAATCAAATCGTTGTAGGTTGTAAAGCCTTCTAGATCTGGAATTGAAATGAGCAAGATGGGAAGGCCATCTCGGAAACGAAATCAGAGTCGGAGCTAGGTTAGAAAGCCTTCTTGGAACTGGAATTGAAATGCGGAGTTAGGTCGAAAGCCTCTCGTAATCAAAATCTGTAGTCAGGTTGGAAATCCTTCCTGGAAATTGAAATGAAAACAAATTGGAAAGCCTTCTCGGAGCCGGAATGAGAATCTATGTCAGGTTAGAAACCCTTCTCGGCGCCGCAATGTAATCAGAGTCAGGTTAGAAACCCTTCTCGGGGCCGGCAGTTGTAATCGGAGTCAGGTTGGAAAGCCTTCCCGAAACTGGAATCGAACCAGATTGGAAAGCCTTCCTAGGAACCGGATCAGAATCGATGTCAGGTTAGGAAGCTTCTTCTCGTACTGGAATTGGAATCGGAGGGAGCAGGAAACGACAATCTTCTCGTACCTAAATCCGAGTCAGGTTGTAAATCCTTTCCGAAACTGAATTTTTGAGCAGATTGGAAAGTCTTCTCGGTACCGGAATCGAATCATAATCTAATTCCTATCATGTTCGTAAGCCTTTCCGAAACTGAATTGGAACTGGAGCCAGATTGGAAAGAATTCTCGGCAACCGGATATCGAAAGTCGATGTCAAGTTAAAAACCTTCTCGGCACGGAATTGGAATCTGAGTCAGGAAAAAACCTTTCTTTAATTGAATCGGGAGTCAGGCCAAGTAAGAGCCTTCCGGAACTGGATTGGAATCGGAGCCAGTGTTGGAAAAGCCTATCTCGCAACTGGAATAGGATCGGTATCATACTAAAGCCTTCTCGGAACCAGAATTAAAATCGAGCAGCGTAGAAAGTCCCTCTCATAATTGAAATCGAAGTCAGGTTAGAAAGCGCTGTCAACGCCTGAATTGGAATCGAAGTCAAGTTGGAAAGACTTCTCCTTCTCGGAATCGAAAATCGGGTGAGGTTGGATGGCCTTCTTAGGGACGAATCTGAAATATTGCTGTTGAAAGCCTTCTCGGAACCGAATAAATTGGAAAGCTTTTCCTTCTCGGAATCGAATTGGAGTCGGTTTGGAAAGCTTCTCGAATCGAAAACTGTAAAACGTAGTGGTGTAACAGTTAGAAGCCGTTCTGCACCGGAATTGGAAAATCAACGGTCAGGATGAAACAACTTCCCTTAATTGAATCCGGAGTCAGCAGTAAAGCCTTCCCGGAACTTGCAATTAGAATGAGCCTATATGGAAAGCCTCTTCTGAACGCGAAATTGGAATCAGGTTGGAAAGCCTTCTCGTAATTGAAATCAGAGTCAGTTGAAAGTCTTTTCCGAAGTCGTAATAGGAGTCAGGTTTTACAGCTTTCCAGGAACTTGATTGAATCAAAGACAGATTGGAAAGCCTTTTCAGAACCATAATCGAATTCGCTGACAGATTGAAACTCTCTGGCCCTGAATTTGTGATTCCGAGTTAGCTTGGTAAAGCCTTTTCAGAATCGTAATCGATTAAAAGTTTGAAAAGCCTTCCCAAACTGATATGGGAACGAGAAATTGGAAAGCCTTAAACCCGGTAATCAGTACGGTCTGGTTGGAAACCTTTCACGGGACCGGAATGGAATCTGGTCAGTTGAAAGTCTTCTCGTATCGAAATCGAAATCACGATTGTAAAGGCTTTAGGGAACTGGAATTGGAATGGTACAGATTGGAAAGATTCCCGCGAAAACCGGATATCAGGTTTGGGAAAGTATTTCCCCGAACTGATTGCAATCTATATCCAGATTGGAAGCCCTTCTCGGAACTGCGAATTGAAATCGATACCAGATTTGGAAATGTTCTCAAACC